>LOEQ01001587.1:181048-215219 GCA_001685075.1 Bramus lutescens
GCCTCTGCCTCCCGAGTGCTGGGATTAAAGGCATGCGCCACCACCGCCCGGCCAACCTATATATTTTAAAAATGCCTTGACTTCAAAATTTAAGTCAAAAGACTTACTGTGGAGAGAAAGCCTGTGGTCCTGCTTTCCCCGCCCCCACAAAGAGGAGTGTCTGATCCATGGGACCTGCAGATGCCATTTTGCATTGAGGGACACTGAGCTGCTTCCAGACATTAGGGACCCACATGTGACAGAGGTCCTGCTACGATGACAATAGTTTCCTGCAGTCTGATCCCTGTCAGCATTGGAGGAAGACTAGAGATGCAGGCTGAACATTTGACTGTTTTAATGTTTGGGACATAGAACTCATTGTGATTAAAATATCGGACCTGAGAACTAAGACCTAAACTTTCCCCTCAGGGAGAGAAAGATTCTAAATAAGGAATGACTGAAACCCTCTTCACTTAAGAAGAGGCAGCCTAAGGGGTATAATGGCTGCTCAGAGACTGGAACTGGTATTTGATAGCAGCAATGCCATTGGACTCTCACCCATCAGAAAAATACTTTTCTTGCCTTTTAATTAGAATGGATTTCAGAAAGCTGTGATATGTTAAATTGTGGGTTTATTGTTAATTCCCATTCTAGAATTATGGTATTGACCTGGTAATGTTTGGAACTGCTTATAAGATGTTGAGAATAGTTTGATATGCCCTGTAAATGTTTGGATTTAATGCATTTGTTAAGAATCTAGATTTTGATACAGTATAAAATTGTTGAGAGGTGCTCCAGACTAGCTGAAGAAACATTTCAACTCAGGCGACCTCCTCTCCTTTAAATAGGAGACTATAGTCTTTAGGAGCATGATTATCCTTAAAACGTGGGTCTCTCAAGAAAGTATGGCTCCGAGGCCCGTATTTATTCCTCCTCAATCTTTTTTGTTCACAGAGGTCAGCAGAGTCGGGTTTGAAGCTTCTTCTCCCCAGATACCCAAGACAGGAACTCGCATAATTAGAATGCCTGTTCCAAAAGTGGGTAAGTCTTAGTAAATGAAGGAGTCTTTGCCTAAGAGATGCGATCATCTGCCCTGTTGCAGAAGCACAGGTTTATTAAAATCAATAAAAAGAGGGACGTGTGGAGGCCAAATTATGCAGGCCCATATTCCACACTGTCTGGCAGTCAGAATTCTGAGCAACCAACCTACAAGGTGCAATTTGCACCTGCCACAAAGGAGGTGGTCACCTGGCTTTTTGATAGTGAAACATCCTGACACCATCCTACCGTGTGGTCAGGATGTGCTAACGCTAACGTTGTTCTGTTCCTTCTCTTGTAAAGTAGGAGGTCGCCTGGGGAAGTCCATGTGACCTAAGTCAGTCCCCTGCTACCTGGGAAGGAACGCTAAGGAATTTTGTGTTACCTGCCCCCCCCCTCAATTTACCTGGATATAAAAGCTGTTTGGAAAATAAATGGAGGTGATTTCAGGATTATAGATTTTCAGGATTGGAATGATCCCTGAAACTCCTTCCCGATACTGTCGTGCCTCATTTATTCACATCTCTCCCCTCTTGTACAAGAAATGGTTTATCTTAGGCTGGTCCCTGACATATTATTACCAAGTACTTATGATAATAATGAAATATAGCTTAGTAGTTAATCACCTAGGATAACTGAACTTGTCATTACATTAGGTATGTTTTCAAGGTTAGACAAAGATATATTTTCGATAGACAGGTCATCTTCAAACAGATCTACAGAATATGGCATTTAAGATGTTTTCATAACATAGGTAATTTTTTATGAAAGTGAGATATGTCTACTCCCAGCAGCACCAATCTACTTCAGAGAAGATAACGGGCATCAAAGAAACTCCACATGGAGTTTTCTTTCTTTGTGGCAAAAGTAAGCCACTGGGTAAGATGTCCCTGTATCAATGGCTGACAGCAAGCTGTCCTAATCGAACAAGCAGGTCACAAAATATCCTGCTTCACAGAAAAGTCTGTCAGATATGCTAGGCCTATAGGCTGAAGATGGATGCCCCAATGTTGCAGAGGAACTTTGGGTGACTGTCCAGGCAGCCAGCTGTTTCTGTTATTACATTTTTTGGAAGTCGCTTGCTTGCACTTCCTGCTTATTCAGTTACTAATATTTCCACCTTGGGCCTCTGAGGTAGTTGAAGACTAGATAGTGATAGTTATAGTCTCCCTTGTTTATGAGACACAAAATAGAAATTCACTAAAGAAATGTAAAAGGGTGAGAGATATCAAAACAGTTTTGGATGGCAATGAAAGTTGTGGTAGAATGTAAATTAGGTACAAAATTTTGGACTTACCAAGATAGGATAGATGTGGAGTATTTTCTCTGAAATTTTCAAATGCAAATGGACTAAATAATGTTGATGTTGTTTATTGCCTCTATAAATTGCATTTAGTTATTGTACGTATTGTATATAATTTTTCTTATATTAGCTTTAGCCTGTTTTATTTTAGACAATAATGGGAAGTGAAGTGGCATTTTAGTTGTATTTTAATAAGTGAAACTTGCCTGAGGTTCAGAGAGTAAGACAGTCCCAGGCAGTGGTAACACACACCTTTAATCCCAGTAGCCACACTAGTTGCCATAGAAACAAGGTGGTGTACGCCTTTAATCCCAGCCCTAGAGAGGATTATAAAATGGGAGGAAACAGCTCTCAGTCACAGTCTCATTCAGAGATCCTTGGAGGCAAGGTGGCCGCTTTAGACTGACATAGAAGAGCGAGCCAGTGGCCGGCTGCTTTGCTTTTATGACCTTCAGAATGAACCCCAATTTCTGAGATTTTATTAATTGTGCTTCAATTACTTTGACAAACAGATGGACACAGGCACAGGAAGTTGGGCCTCTTAGTGGAAAAACTGCAGTAACCTGGAAGCGCCATGTGTTTATGACATAGTCAAACAGGGAGGCAGGGTTACTGCATACAGCTCATCAGGGAGGTGTGCACGTGCACACACACACACACACGAGCACACAGCATCCACCTAAGCTGAGATGTGACCTGACACACACACACCCCAGAGGGCACAGCTGCCAGCTCAGCAGAGACTTAGCCTGACTTGGAGCAAATTTTCTTTGGGATCTTTTTTGTCCTAAATTGCCTACTCCAATCTTACCTCCTGTTTTCTTCACCCCCTTTTCTGAAGTTGTGACCCTAACTGCTATTATGGAGTTGGCATACTGTTGTGGAATAGCATACTTGTTAAGATGTATTAAATTTACACTGCAGAATAATTGTTTAACTATGTAAAGGTGTGTAGATTTGTTTATGATGCGTTTGTTGCTGTTTCACCTTGCCTAAGGCACCTGATTGGTCTAATAAAAAGGTGATCGCCCAATAGGTGGACAGTAGAGATACAGGCAGGGCTAGTGGGCAGAGAGAATAAATTCGTAGGAGGAGGAATCTAGGCTGGAGAGAGAATGAAGGAGAGAGGAGGGCAATGCCTGGGGCCAGGCAGCCAGGCATCCAGCAGTCACCCAGACAGAAGAAGCAGGAACTTGGGACATATTATGACTGAAAGAAAGGTAAAAACCCTGAGGCAAAACAGATGAAGAGAACAGGTTACTGTAAGGTGTAAGAGCTAGTGGAAGAAGCTTAAAGCAAGGCTGGGCATTCCTAACTAGTAATAAGCCTCCATGTCATGATTTGGGGGCTGCTGGTCAGAGAAAGCCTTGGACAGTATACAGCCTACCTTCCCAGTAGGCCTATCTAGAGCCCTGAAAGTGTTCTGCTAGTCCTAGCCATGTGGAGAGGACAGGAAGTCTTTGGTGCCTGGAGAGTTGTGAGGGGAAATAACAGCCCTTGCTCCCCAGCCCATGCTGATGGTTTAAGAGACTGTGGAGCCTCTTAGTGCTGGGGGTTCCCCTCGTGGAGTGGGTCAGCACTTAGCATTCCGGCTGCTGCTTCCTGGTCTGCCACCATGTCAGGAGCCTCACTGTGAGTTCCTGTTGCCACAACAGATCAAGACAGAAACCAGGAGCCAAGGTAAACTTGTCCTCCCGTGAGCTGTGATGTTAGGTCTTCTGTCACAGAAACATAAAAGTGATACAGTTGTCAATCACTGTTTTTGTGGTTTTTTTAATATTTATTTATTTATTATGTATACAATATTTCATCTGCGTGTCTGCCTGCAGGCCAGGAGAGGGCACCAGACCTCATTTCAGATGGTTGTGAGCCACTACATGGTTGCTGGGAATTGAACTCAGTACCTTTGGAAGAGCAGCAATGCTCTTAACCGCTGAGCCATCTCTCCAGCCCTCAATCACTGTTTCTGAAACTTCCCCAAGTTTATTACAGAACTAAAAATATTAGCAATCATGTGTATTCCTGCAGTAAGGAGCAGAAGAAGGATGGATCATAAATTTTTATTCATATGGACATCTTTCCCAACACTTGATTTGAATCACATTCACAATACATAAATACCACACTTTCTTGTTTAGAAAACAATCTCTGGCCACCATCCTGATACTGACTGAGGAGAAACATAAGCCTCTATGTGAGGCATGAGACATTATCTCCAGCACTGGACCAACATGACATACCCACAGAAACTCAGTGAACAACCTGCAAGAAACGCAGCTGTTTTTGATACAAGCTGTTATGTAGACTAGGTTGGCTGTGAACTCTTAATGTAGCCAAGGCTGACTCCAAACTATTTTTCTGTTTGTTTATACAGCGCTGGGGATCAAACTGAACTTGGACTCTGTTTTTATTCCACCAGCTTTGATATTATTCTATTTACTAATGTACAACTAAAAGAACTAGATGTTTCCAGGAATGTTAAGACTATGTGGGCCTGGATTAGCACCTAGTAAGGAGAGAAAATAAAGAAAAGCAAAGTGAGTGAGTCACTGCAATCACCTGGACTCACGTCACTGTGAGAGAAGATCCCGATTGGTTATATGTGTATGTGGAAGCCAGATCAACCTTTAATTTAGTTCCCCTGGACAAGGAGAGTCGGATGGCTAGCCAATGAGTGCAAGGATCCTCCTGTCTCCACTTCCTCGGAGCTGAGATTACAAGGATGCACCAACAAGCCAGGTTTTTTAACATGGGTTCCAGGGATTAAAAACAGGGCCTCATGCTTACAAAGCTAGCATTTCACCTACTGAGCCATTTCCTCAACCCTTTCACGGGCACTGAGTATAATTCACTGCCTTGTGGTTGAACCTGGGGACAGCTGATTTGGCTGCTCTATGTCTTTAGTGACAGCTGATGTGTCAAATTTGGTATATTTAATACCAGCTTAAATAAAGCATTAAAGTTTTATATTCATGCTGGAGAGATGGCTTAACGGTTAACAGCACATACTATTCCTGCAGAGAATCTGAATTTGATTTTCAGCAACTATCAGGTGGCTCACTACCAACTCTGCCTGTAACCCTAGGTCCAGTGGATCTGATGCCCTCTTCTGTCCTCCACAGGTAACTGCATTTACACAAACATGCACACAGAGACATACACATAATTAAAAACAAATATTTTAAAAGTTATATACTTGTCCTACTTTTATTCCAAAATTATTATACTACATATTTGTAGTAAACATTTAGGAAAATATGTTGAGAAAGGAAGAAAGCCTTTCTCAGCTGCTTGAATGCCATGACACTGTTCAAGAATGGTGTCCTGAGGAATTCCTAATTCCACAAGGGTGCTGATAATAACCACGTAGAAGAGTCATCCATCCACGGTATAACGAGGTCATAAAAAGTTCCAGAGGATTAGAGAAGGTTCCCCACTGATGGGCCTCTTTGAGGGAGACATCAAGTAGCATGATACTATATAATCAATGCAATATTCTTTGGTTATAGCCTATTAACTAACTAGCAGGAGCATAACCTCCTTGCTTACAAAGACTGGTGATTCTTAGCAGGGGCTAGCTCTGTCCCCCAGGAGACATTTAATAATGCCCAGAGTCAAGTTTGCTTTTTCTTTCTTTCTTTGAGACAGGATCTCCACAGCCCAGGCTCAAACTCACTATGTGTATAAGGATGGCCTGAACTCCTGATCCTCCTGCCTCCACCTCCCAAATACCAGGATTATAAGCATGTGTCACCACATGAATGGAGACCATTATCCCACAGACATGGGGTGCTGCTGGCATCTACTGAGTACAGAAAGCAGGGATGTTACTCACAGATCCCACACTGTGCATAGCAACAGAATTCTCAGGCCACTAATGTCAGTTCTGAGGTGGGAATTTCTGAAAGGTTTACTTCATCTGTTGCCTACTACCTGTTGACAATTCATTCCAACTTCCATCCAAGACTAAGTCTTTGCATCACAGAACTCAGTGATTATGTGTCTGAATGAGCTGTGTGGTGGTATGTACATAAATCCCAACATTGAGAGGTTGAGGTAGGGCGAACAGAAGTTTGAGGCCAGCCTGGGTTACGTAGCAACAGCCTGTCTCAAAAACAAACAAATAAACAAAAACAACAAAAAAGCAACCACCACCACGGCAAGTGGAGAAGTTTGTTGGATGATTAAGACGAGCACAGTTCAAAGTCAACCGTACCAACAAGCAACTCTGTATGTGATATATTTATGTGTGTGTGGTACACATGTGTGTACAGGTACACAGGCACATATGTGGGCATGTGGAGGCCAGAGGTCAACCTTGGGTGTCAGGAGCCATCCGTCTAGATCTGGTGTTTAGACAGGGTCTCTCACTGGGACCTGGAACTCGATGGTTAGGTGAGGCAAAGCTCCCAGCAGCGCCATCACAGGTACATGTCACCATGCTGAGCTGCTGACATGCGTGCTGGATATTAAATTCAGGTCCTCACACCAGTGTGGAAAGCACTTACTGAGACACCTCCCCAAGGTCCCAAAACAATACTTCATGTGACCTAAAAGCTGGTGTCACAACTTCATAGCGTGTACCTGAGAGGACCTAAGAGTTAGCGCAGTTAGTGCTAATGTACTGTTAAATGTGAAAGCAGAAAATATTTAGATTATTTTCAGTAGGTCAAAAACAAATAAAATTGTGCTAAAGGCAAATATTCAATATATTTCATTTTCATCTAAAAAAAATCAGCATGTGAAATGCCATGCACGCAGACACCATCCCTCCCCGAGTCCTATTTTTTACATATTTACAATTTTACATATTTACTTATTAATATATCTTCTATCTTTACAATTATAAAATTATTTCACACTGGGAGAGTGTGGGAACATCAAATTCATTTCAACGTAGACTTTGTAGAATCTGTTTATCCTTTAAAAGGCAGTATTTGCCCAAAACCAATAACAGTGTCTACCACAGAGGAAGCCCATGGGAAAAACAGAAAGGATATAAGAGATTGAAACAGAATTCATACAAACCTACTTCACCAACTCAAATAAATAGTGCATTATTATTTACTAACTTCCCCTGTTAGGAAAAAAAATAAACAAAACAATCCCTAAAACTGTACCTTAAAAATACTTTGATGTTTTAAGCAGTTAATTCGTATTCCAGACCTGAACAGTGGAACACAGCAGCTCTCTGAAATCAGCCCCAACTAAGTACAGCCATGAACAAGGCATCACCCTGCATACACCTGAGGTTGCAGTGGGGGAGGGAGCTTGTCATTTTCCACATTCTCAGAGTCAATGGCTGCTAATGGCTGGTTTGGAGGCTTAATCTCAAGTGGGTATTTCTCAACAATGTCTTGAACTTCCTTGGCAATTCCGTCTGTCCAGTCGATTAAGTCTTTTTCAAGTTTTTTGGCTTCACTCATGATCCTTTCTTGCCGTTCATTCAGCTGAGACAGGAGGTCCAAGTTCTTATACATTTGCTTCACACCTAAGCAGGCTTCAGGGGACCAGCTCTCGGGCTCCTGCTTCCTTGGGGAGGTCTGGCCAGACATGTATCGGTCAAAATCTTCCTGACTTAAATTCAGAGACTGGGCATCTAATTTCTCAATGAAAGCCACAGCACAGCACTGCAGAGGACAGAGAACAGCAGGGTAGTCAAGGCAGAAAGGCTGCAGGTGTTCAGAAAGATTTTTTTTAAACTTTATTTTATGTGAACTGGTGTGAAGGTGTCAGATCCCCTGGAACTGGAGTCACAGACAGCTGCAAGCTGCCATGTGGGTGCTGGGAATTCAACCTGAGTTCTCCAGAAGAGCAGACAGAGCTCTCAACCAATAAGTCATTTCTCCAGTCCTCAGGCAGATTTTAAAATCTTTCCCCACACCAAGTATTGGGGATTGTACCCAGGGTCTCATGCATGCTAGGCAAGTACTCTGTTACAAGCTACACCTCAAGCCCTTTCTTGTTGAGACAGCTGGTAGCCCAGGCAAGCCCTAAACTTACTCTATAGCCATGAATGATCTTGAGTTTCTGATCTCCTGGATCCTCACACTCTGTTTTAGAGTCTGAGATTATGGGCTCGGGCTGCTGGGCTTGCTCTCTTTTTAAGACATGGTCTCACTATGTAACTAAAGCTGGTGATCTACCTACCTCATCCTCTCGGCTGTGGGCATGTGCTAACATGCTCTGTTTTCTGAACACTTGATTTTCCCTTTGTTCAAGAATTTCTTTGGTCCAGTGGCATCACAGTTCCACTACTTCCTGTTCCTCAGCAGATTCTGCCCTCTGTTCCCCATCCTGTCATCTCTGTTATCTCTCCCAGCTGTCCCCCTATGAGCATTCATAGGCCTGTGCTGTCTGCCTTCAACTCTCCCTTGCTCCAGCTACTTAATACCTGTGAGACACTTATCCAAAACCAAACAGCTCCCATGTCTAGTGAACGCTCCTCTCCCAATATCCCTATTCATGTCAGTGGCAATGCACAATCTCCCCCAGGAAGTCAGCGGCACTGGAATCAGGTGGTTCCTCCTTGCAGCAGATCACGTGGGGCCGCAGTGATGCTGACGCCAAGCAAGCCTCAGATCTCAACCCATGAGATGACCTGCTCTGAGTAATGGTACACTTCTGGAGAAGTGCAGGGAGGTAGAGGATGTGCATAGGACCGAGTCACACCCCCAGGAGTGCACTCTTACCAGGTTGGTGAAGTAGTAGCCGTCCTCGCCCGTCATAAGCCGGCTGGGGTTGCAGAAGCGAGTGATGTACTGGATATTAGACTGCAGGCGAGGGGGGTTGCCCTTCAGGACGATGTAGATGAGGGTGGGAAGGAAGTCATCAGCAGAGGCCGGCTCATTCTTGGTGATCTTGATGGCGTTGAAGATGTGCTTGCTGCATCTGGTGATGCAGGCTAGCTTGTCCCGAGGCACACGCTTTGAGTCCATCTCAATGATGTCTGTGAAGCAGAGGGATAGCACCACCATGAAGCGGTTACCACACCTGCCACCCCAGCACAGGATGCTAAGCAGAAATATACAGTGAGACCTTGTTTTTATCTTAAGGGGGTTGTGCAGGACTGGACTAAGTATTTTAAGTTTTTCAGGATTCAGAGTTGCCTCATTACTCACCCCTCCAGCAGTTAACTTAGTATAGGAAGAACTTAGATACCCAAAGCAGTAAAGACAAATTCCTATCCACAGAACACATAGCATGAACCAGGCATGCCACCTTTAAACCATCCATCAGTGAGAATGACACAAATTTGCCCAAGAAGCCCATGGGAAAGTACCCATGAAAACTAGGCTTGTAGTGATAGTTGATTTGTATCAGAGTGCAAAGCTAAGCCACTAGAGGCCAGGGAGTGGTGGCACACACCTTTAATCCCAGGACTCAGGAGACAGCAGACGGATATCTGTGAGTTCAAGGCTACCTGAGGCTACACAGATCAAATCAGAAACAGACCCAGGTGGTAGTGGCTCACACCTTTAGTTCCAGTATTTGGGAGTCACACACATTTAGTCCCAGCACTAGTAAGGTAGAGACAGGAGCAATACTCCTGGGCGGAGGAAGGAATATAAAGGGGGAGAGACAGGAACTCACTGGAGTGTGGAGTCTGGTCTGGTGGAGAGAGACACAGTGCAGTCTAGGCAGTCTGAGGATAGCCTCTTCGGTCTGAGCATTGGTAGAGGTAAAAGGTTTCTCTAGCGGCTTTCTGCTTTGCTTCTCTGTTCTTGGGCTTTAACCCCTATATCTATCTCAGAGTTTTTATTATTCATGCTACAAAGGCTTTAAAAAATGTTACAGTTTCTTTCTGTTTTTAGTTTTGCAACTGGGGCTTATATTTCTATCCCAGTCTGGCCCCAAATTCCCTATGTAGCAAGGATAACCTTGACTTGTCCCTTTTAGCACTACCTCCCACGAGCTTGAGTGATGGGTGTGTACCACCACACCCAGTTAGTGCAGTACTGGACAGAACCCAGGGCTTTGTTAACTGAGCCCTATCCCCAGCCTCTTCAAACATAACGAGCCCCATTCCCAGCCTCTCCTAGATACCTTTAAACTCAGTTTAGAACATCTTTGCTGTGCACATTGCTTTTCAGGGATATGGCTACCAACAAGCTATTTCTTAGACAAAGAAGTCAGAAGAGTGACCTTGAGTGAGTTAGAGTAATAGCCATTGTAATATCTAGTTGTATTTGACTTTAGTTAGGTCAATGATCAAATAATGGACTTTGGTCCAGCAATATTGGTTGGTATGTAAAAGAACTTGGCTGCTACTCCTGACAACCCGAGTTTGATCCCTGTGGCACACATTGTGGAAGGAGAGAACTGGCCCCCACAAATTGTGCTTTGTCCTTACACTCAAGATGTAGTATGCTGCCCCAAATAAATAAACAAACAAACGAATAAGTCGTCATGCTACTTAAAAAAATTATCAAAATCATGGGCTGTAGAGATGGCTCAGCAGTTAAGAGCCCTGACTGCTCTTCCAAAGGACCCGGGTTCAATTCCCAGCATCCACATGGCAGCTCACAACTGTCTGTGACTTCAGTCCCACAGACATACATGCAAGCAAAACACCAATCCACATAAAGTAAAAATAAATAAATCATCTTTTAAATATCAAAAGCAGTTCAAGTAAAAAAGAGAGCACTTGGTCACAAAACAAGAAGGGGAAAGGAGTTTACTTCCTGTAGTATGTAGTACCCAGCAACCAGGGGGGCAGAAGCAGGCAGGTCTCTGAATCTGAAGTCAGCCTGGTCTTCCATAGCAAGTTCCAGGCTAGCCAGGGTTATATGAGATTCCGTCTTAAATGAATGAACAGAAGTAAGAAAGAAAGAGGGAGAGAAGGGAGAGTAAAGGAATGATAGATTTTAAGGGCTTTCCTATGGGTTACTACTGCAGCATCATGCTCATCTATGGCAAAGCCCCACTCACCTGTGATGGCTTTCACCACCATGTCAGACACTTCAGGGATTTCTTCATTGACAGGGACACAGAGCATTTGAGGTGTTACCCAATGTAGAGCCCTGCAAAGAGAGGAGTGGTCAGGAAGAAGTCCAAGAACAGAAGGTAGGCTCTAATCTTCTGTAAAAGGAGGTGAGAGCTATCCTAAATTTCAGTGGTGCCATCCATGGACTGAGAGGACTCGAGCTGAAGAAAAGAGCATGGTGGGGATGCCTGTAATTAATTCCTTGGGAGGTAGAGGCAAGAACAGGCGATTAAGGCTAGCCTCAGTTACATGAGAGTCTATATCAAAAGGGGGGGGCACTGGAGGAATGACTCAGAGGTTAGTTAAGAGCAATCTCTACGCTTGCAGAAGACCTGGGTTTGGTTCTAAGCATCCACATGGAGGCTCACAACCATTTGTCACTCCAGATTCAAGGATCCAATGCTTCTTCTGACCTCCATGGGTTCCTGGGCGTACATGGCACTCAAGCATGTACGATACACTCAAGCATATACATACACACATAAAGTATGTTTTTAAAGGAGGAAGAGAGAAGAGGTTTCCATCAGGAGTCATAAGGAGCCCCAGCTGTATGTTACTGCCACAGCCCTGCCTTCCCCACCATGATGGGCTATACCCTCCTAAACCACAAGCCAAATAATTCCTTCTTTTCAACTGTTTCTAGCAGGCATCCCCAACAATGCACAAGTAACCAATTAAATCAGGTGGTTGGCTGGTAAGTAAGGGTTCCACTGCTGTGGAACTGCAGAGCCTGGGTCACTCCATGGATTCCCTAAGAATGGGTCAGTAAACACCAGTTTCAGACTGGCAAAGATGTGCCTGCAGGGCTGCCTGGAAAATGTAACCCAACAGGGTGGGAAGGAGGAGAAATAACATCCACTGCCTTGAGACAGTCAGTTTCCCTCCTGATGAGGAAAAAAAAAAAAAAACAAGAAATCAAGTCCTCATGTTCCTTGAAAATGTTAGCAATCTAGAACAATCTCAACTACCCGACATGGGTCCCATCTGCAGCCAACTGAGTCAGACAGAAAAGCAGGTACCATGAGCCTGGCTGAGACGCTCACACGCTGCACTGCTCAAGGTTGGACACTCACACACACTATTGCCCACATGCTATCATTCCATTCTAGAAAGCAGATAAAAGACAGGCATGCCAGTCACCTGATCCTTTTTTGAATGGCAAGATCTTTCTTCTCATCATCAGTAGTCTCTGGGCAGAACACGAATTTATAGAGACGAGTCATGATGTGCTTTTCGATCTGATCCATTATCTTCTCCACTTTCTCTGGAGGCACTGGAGTACACAGGTGGGTAGAACAGCTCAGCTCAGGAAAAGGTTTTTATAGTATTTTCCACACAGAAAAAAATTAATTTACTGTAAACATACCCAGTAAAGAAATTACAAATATGACATTAAAAATCCCCTTTAAATATTGACAACTTTTTTGGGCTGAGGATATATGGTCCAATTGATAGAGAGCTTGCCTAGCAAGCAAGAAGCCATGGGTTCCACCCCCAGCACTACATAAATCAGGTATGGTTTATACCTATATAAACCTCTCAAGCACTTGGGAAGTAGAGGCAGGAGGATCAGGATTACAAGGTCATCCTTGGCTATAATCAAGTTAGAAGCCAGCCTGAACTATGTGAAACTCTGTCTCAAAACAACAACAACAACAAAATTTCAACTTTTTAAACTGCATCTTACAGAATTCCCACCTATTTGTTAAACTGTTTCTCTGGGATCTAACAGGTATTTGCCCTACCAAGCAGGAAGACTTTTTGTGGGTCCCTCTCCATTGCTACATTGCTAAAACACTTGGAATTCCCAAGGCTGCCAAGTGCTCACAAATTTCCATTCTTCTAAGGTTTCCCATACCCACCATGTTCTCTCTGAAGCACACACATAGCCATCATGCATATGTGGAATGCATCCTAAAGTACAGTATTAACAGAAGGCCAGTCCCAGAGAATCTCCACAAACCAAAGGTCTAAGTTGGTGAGTCTCAATTTTTTTCTGCCTAAACTCCCTTAGGATTATGTCATGAACAATGACTCATCGAAATGGCAATTCCAAGGTGGGGAATTCATATAGAAAATTTCCTGAGCACTGTTGATCTTCCTCACTTTACCCATAATATGGTATTATATTACTCAAAATACTACTCAACTGTCCTGGTCATACATAGGAAGGAAGACATTCAAGGGTGTAGCGAACTATGAGGCAGCTGCCAATGTCAGTGCGGTACTTCAGCAAGACGGCAGACACCAGCCAGGCCAATCAGGGGAGTCGAGGACAGCTACCTTGAGCTGGCTGACAACACCATATGGTGTCACCATATGGTGACAGCACCATAACAGCTGGCTGACAACACATTACCTTTTCCACGAGTCTGCATTCTTTCGGCCACATTCTGGTAAAAGTCCTGAGTACATTCTGACTGTTCCTCAATGCTTAAGTCCTGTAATCAACAGTCAAGAGAATGGTGAGCAGCTGAAAAGTTTCAGAACACTAAATTTTATCAAGTTTCTAAAACACACTCCTTACATTGAGCCAATCCTAAAAGCACTTACAAATTATACATATTCTACAAGAAAAAAAATCTCCTGTTCATGATTTTTACATTTCACTATATGTACATAAAATTTGTGCACACTCCATTTATTTCACTTACATCATCACCCTCCTTATATATTATTACTATTGTTGTTCATTTTTTTTGTGACAGAGTCTTGCTGTCTAGACTTTTTTTTTTAAATTATTTATTTATTATGTATACATGTTCTGTCTGCATGTATGCCTGGAGGCCAGAAGAGGGCACCAGATCTCACTACAGATGGTTGTGAGCCATAGATGGTTGCTGGGATTTAAACTCATGACCTCTGGAAGAGCAGCCAAGTGCTCTTAACCTCTGAGCCATCTTTCCAGCCCCCTTCTTTCTAGAATTTAATAGTTGTAACATGTAGGCTTTTGATCCCTTTAAGTTGAATTTTTTTAAATATTCATTTGTTTATTTTATGAGTATGTGTGTGTCCCTGAGTATATGAATGTTCACAGAGACCAGAAAAGGGTGTTGCATGGATCTCCTCAAACTGGAGCTACAGATAGATGGTTGTGAGCCATCATGGGGGTGCTGGGAATCAAATCTGGGTTCTCTGGGAGAGCAGCCAGTGCTCTTAACTGCTGAGTCATTGCTCCAGCCAATTTTTAAAAATTTGTCCTGGGGACTGGTCTTAGGGTATCATGAATAATAAATGAGTGCTTTCCTACATAACTACATCCCACCCAATTTTAAGTTTTGTACATGCATAAAGAATCCACATATACTTTTTTAAAAAAATATTTTATTTATTTTGTATATAGTGTTCTGTCTACATGTATGCCTGCTGGTCAGGAGTGGGTGCCAAATCTTATTACAGATGGTTGTGAGTGACCATGTGGTTGCTGGAAATTGAGCTCAGGACCTCTGGAAGAGCAAACAGTGCTCTAAACCACTGAGCCAACTTCCATTTTTAAATTTATTTTGGGGTGCTGAAGAGAGGGCTCAGTAGGTAAAGCCCATGCTGCCCTTGCAGAGGACTCAAGTTTGGTTCCCGATACTACCCATCAGGCAGTTTCATCACTCCTGCCCTATAACTTCAGCTCCAAGTGATCCAATGCCCTCTTTTAGACTGTGGTCAACACACTCATGTGCACATACCCAGACACACATACAATTAATATAGAATCTTTTTAAGCAAAAGAATTTTTAAGTGTGTGTGTGTGCGCAGTGCCAACAGAGGCCAGAGAGGATGTTGGACCTGGTGGACCTTGTGGAGCTAGAGTTACAGATGGAGTTCTTAACCCTGATGCGGGTGTTAGGAAATGAACTAGGGTCCTCTGGAAAAGCAGTACACTCTATTAACCTCTGGGCCATTGTGGAGCTAGAGTTACAGATGGAGTTCCTAACCCTGACACGGGTGTTAGAAAATGAACTAGGGTCCTCTGGAAAAGCAGTACACACTCTTAACCTCTGGGCCATCCCCCAGAACCAAGAGAGCCTCACCATTAATCAAGTGTTTTTCTCAGTTGCTCTCTAGGAACTACACATTCATGGGCACTGTGATATTTCTATCCAAGGTGCAGTGAACAGATCGAGGCACCTAGCATGCAATCCTAGACTTTGTCAGTGTGCTATGCCAGGAACATTCCAATTCTTTTCCACTCGTTATTTAGAAATACACCGTTGATTGTGAACAAGCACAGTTTTCTACTGTGCTGAGGAACATTAGAAAGGCTGAAGAAGGTCATTCAGAGGTTAAGAGCACCTGCTGCTCTTCCAGAGGACCAGAACTAAGTTCTAGCACCCGCATCATATGACTCACAACAGCCTGTAGCTATAGCTCCTGAGCTCCCACACCCTCTGCTGACCTCTTTGGGCACCGGCTTGCAAGTACACATACTGACATGCAGACACATACATATATACAAATAACCCCCCCCCAATAACACTGGAGGTTTCAGCTAAGTGCACCCTTGTACCTGCTCTCCTTTGCTCACCTCTCTGCCTTGCTGCCCTGTTCTGCACTCTACTTCTACAATATAGACTTTTCCAGCTTCTGCTTATAAGTGAGAACACACTACTTCTAATTTTAAAACTAAGTCTGCACTACTTCCTCCCAACTTCCTCAAGAATTAGAGCTTGTGCTGATGAGTCTCTTTCTTTAAACATACCCCTCTGGTTTCCCACAGTGACCAGGAATGGCAAACTACTGTGGATTAGAACACTGACATGGGTGTTGGCAATGTGGCTTTGTGAGTAGAGAGCTCAACTAGAACGCAAAAGGTCCTGGGATTGATTCCCAGCACAGGGCACACCAGGGGTGAACACGTGTGATTCAGCACTTGGAAGTAGAGGCAGGAGAATCAGATGATCAAGACCAGTGTAAGCTACATGAGACCCTGTCTCAAAAATAAATAAGTTTATGAGTGAAATGTTCAGTAAAAAATTTTTAAGGTACAGGAGGGATGTTATCTTTCCATTTATTCTATGAAAGTGAATGAAGATGCAGCCACACTTTAAACTATAATCTCTTCATTTAAAAACAGAAAAACACCTTTTCCAAAAGCATTAATACCAAGTGAACTGCAAGTTAATACAAACTAATCTGTAGCAATTATTTTGTTTTGTTTTTGTGAGACAGGATCTCTCTACATAGTCCAGGCTGTCACCAGGCTGTCCTCAAACTCAAGTGATCCACCTGCCTTTCCCTTCCAAGTGCTGGGATTGAAGGTGTGTGTCACCTTACCTGGCCAGAGCAAATTTTAATAGCAAGACTGTTGGGGGGGATGACAATGAAATAGCCAAAAGGTCCTATGTTATGCTTGATTACTTCCTTAGTAAGAAAAGTGAGATTATACAGTAGCTACGCATACAGAAATTGGGTTTTATTTTTATTAAGCTTTGTCTACCGATATGTGTTGTACCACATACATACGTGGTGGCCTCAGAAGCCAGAAAAGGGTGTCAGATCTGCTGACAGTGGTGAGCAGCCAAGCCCTGAGTGCTGAGAACTGAACCTGGGTCTACAAGAGCAGTAAGTGTTCCCTCCTAACCACTGAGCCAGCTCTCCAGCCCTATGAAAATTGTGTCTTTAAAACCTGAATTAAGCGTCTAGAGAGATGGCTCAGTGGTCAGGGCACAGGCTGCTCTTAGAGAGGACCTGGGTTCAGTTCCCACCCCCCATATGGCAGCTCCCAGTCATCTGTAATTCTAGCTCTAATGCCCTCTTCTGATCTCTGTTAACACAAGCAATCAAGTGGTGCATAGTCCTACATGCAGCCATAGCACCCCCACACACAAAATAAAAACTTTAAATTAAGAAAAATAATAAAACCTGAACTGAGCAATGAGGTGGAGGTCATCTCTGGCTGGACAGCAAATGCAGGCTACGCGAGACCCTGCTCAAAGAGCAGAGATGGAAACAAGCAAGCAGAGGAAATATCTCGAACGAGAAACTCAGAAAATAAGCACAATTTCAAAAAGATATTTGGGTTTTACTGCACTATTCAACTAAAAGGCAACGTACACTGAAGGCAGTGAGGATGTAGAGGGCAGGCTCTTCTTTCAGGATAGGCAGAAAGTAAGGACCTATTTGTAACTTTCTTTTTCTTTCTTTTTTTTTTTTTTTGGTTTTTCAAGACAGGGTTTCTCTGTATAGCCTTGGCTGTTGCGGAACTCGCTCTGTAGATCAGGATGGCCTCGAACTCATAGATCCACCTGCCCCTGCCTCCCAAGCTGTTCCACAGCTCACAGTATAGTTCAGGCCATCCTCTAACTCACTCCACCTGTCTTTTAATAAAGTCATAGGACACTAAACCCAGCTTCATTTTGGGTTTTGAGACAGGTTCTCATTGTTTTGTCCAAGCCAGTCTCAGATTTGTGAGCTCAAGTAGCTCTTCCACCTGGGCCTCCCAAGTGCTCCAGGTACAGGCTTACACCAACACGCCCAGCCTAATATCATGTTTTCATATGGACAGACTTGAAGAAAACAATTCCTCACCACGTCACGGGCCACATAAAATTAGGTTACACGGTCTTCTAGTTAGGAATGGGAAAGATTAGCGTCTCTTTGGATCTCCCATGCCTTTTCTCTTTCTTTCTTTGTGAGATGAGGCCTCACTATGTAGCTCTCACTAGCTTGGAACTTTATATGGACCAGGCTGGCCTGTAACTCAGAGATGCAACCCATCTGCCTCTGCCTCTTGAGTACAGAGATTAAAGGTATACACCACAATGGCCAACTTTTCACCATGCTAAAAAATTACTGTTGAAGGACAGGAGAGATGGCTCAGCAGTTAAGAGCAGTTGCTGCTCTTCCAGGGGACCCAGTTTTGACTCCCAGCACCATATGGCAATCACAATTGTCTCCAACCCCAGTTCCAGAGGATCCTCTGACCTCAGTGGGCCCTGGATGAAATAGGTACACAAATATCCACGCAGTCAAAATACCTATAAAGTAATAAAGTACAACAAAGAAAGCCATAGATCCTATACTACATGGGTGACCACACACACCCTTGAACCACAGTCACTGTTTTACCCAATTAAAGCTTGAGTCTCACAGTAAGACTATTTTTCTTAATATTTAATTTTTAATTGTGTGTACAAATGCATGTGTGGAGGGGATGTGCATGAGCACAGAGCTCGCAGAGGCCGGAAGAGGGCAATGGGTCCTCTGGAGCTAGAGTTACCAGCAGTAACCTAAAAGTAACACCAAAAAGGGTGTTGTGAACTGAACTTCTGGTCCTCAGAAAGTGCAGGACCAGCGTATTCTTGATCAATGAGTCATCTCAAGATAGTCTTTTCTAGTAAGATTGTTCTATTCAAGTAATGTTATACAACTAAGAAGTACAAAGAAGTCAGGTGCTGGTGACACACTAATCCTGGTAGGAGGCAGGGGAAGGTCAACCTCTGTGAGTTCGAGGCCAGCCTGATCTACAGAGTTCCAGGACAGCCAAGGCTACACAGAAAACCCTGTTTTGAAAAACCAAAACTACAGACAAAACAAAACAAAACAAAAAAGGATAAAGAAACCAAGCATAGTAAATTCTAGCTTCTTTTGTAATTCTCCTCCATTGACTTCCTTTTGCTTTTTTTCCCTTTATTTAGGTGCTGCAGGCTGAACTCAGAACTTTGTCCATTGAGCCATACTCATGGCCTCTTCTCCACTTTCTGTGGGGGTGAGTTTTTTTTTTAAATGTAAATCCTGGTCTCCAGCCTCCATCTTTGGAGACCCTGTCCCTGTGCTCCTTGGGTAGCTCACCAAACTTTGACCCCTCCCCAGAAAAGGTAAAGACCACTCCCCCCAAAATAAACACATGGTCCTGTGTGGTCCCCCCCCATCATCCCTCCCTCCCGTGGTCACGTTGGCGGCTTTCCGGTTCCCCTCGGGGCCACCTAAGAGTGCAGGAGTCCAATTAAACCTGGATATCTTTTAATTTGGTTTGTTTTGATTAGGCATGATTGGGATTTTTGTGTTAGCAGAGAGCTCGCGTTAGAAAATATTCTTAACAATTTTCTTTTTTCTTTTTCTTTTTTTTTTAAAGACAGAGTTTCTCTGTGTAGCCCTGACTGCCCTGGAACTCACTATGTAGACCAGGCTGGCCTCAAACTCAGAGATCTGTCAATGTCTACTTCCTGAGGGCTGGGATTAAAGGCCTGCACCATGCCTGGCAGACCCTTCTCCAATTTCTTTTCACAGCACTGGGAATGTGTGCTAGGCAAGCTCTCTGCCACTGAGATATATTCCCAGACTATCTCCTTTCTTGATTTTAAAACGTTTTTGTGGCTGGTCTTACAGAGTTTCAGGCTTACTAGGAACTCACTATGTAGTTCAGGCAGGCTTTAAGCTTGGTGATTCTCTGACCTAGACCTCCCAAGTGTTGAAGATTACAGAACTGATTCATGCAAGAACGTTGTGTTAATTATGAGCCTGCTTTTCTCATTGCAATAGAAATATATCATTCTAAAGACTATGAAGAGGTTCAATATTATGTATTAAATCAGATAGCTAATAACAGAGTCAGATGTGGTGGGACACAGTTACAACCTCAGTATTCAGGGGATTACAAATTTAAGGCCAATGTGAACTACATAGCAAGACCCTCCCTCAAATGAAAGAGAACCCAGTAGGTACTAATACAGTTAAAAAGAAAAGAGGGGGGGGGCTAGAGAGATGGCTCAGAGGTTAAGAGCACTGGCTGCCCTTCGGTCCTGAGTTCAATTCCCAGCAACCACATGGCTGCTCAAAATCATCTGTAATGAGACCTGGAACCCTCGTCTGGCCTGCAGGCATACATGCAGACAAAACACTGTATACATAATAAATAAATCTTTTTTTAAGGGGGGTTGCTGGAAAAATGGCTCTGAAGTTAAAAGGTACTTGCTGCTCTTGCAGAGGATTTGAATTCTGTTTCCAGCACCCACATGGCAGCTCACAACTGCCTATAACTCATGCACCAGGGGATTCAATGCTCTTCTGGTCTTGTGCAAATACCCACATAAAGAAAATTAAATCTTAAAGGAGAAAAAAAGAATGACTCTCTAAGAAGAGCCCCCCCCACACACACTAGGGTGTGCCTTTCTCCTGGAGAGCCCCTCAACCCTTAAGCTTAAAATCTATTTCAAAATATTTTAAATAAACTAATTCTGCTTTTTAAAATGGAGGTAAAATAAAAAGACTTCAGAAAAATATTAGCAAAAATTGTTGGGTGGTAAGGTACTACCATATAATACTGTAGTGAAATATGTAGGTGCTGAAATTTTAGTCAAAAGGGATAGTGTTTAGGGATGTTTTTAAAAGTCTAAATGCAGATTAAGTATTTCCTAACAAAGATCAAATGTCTGGCAAAGACATTTAATGCAATTCTGAAAACAGCTGTCTAATCAGAACAGGTTGTACAACCCTGGCATAAACTAGGACTGGAGAAAAAAGGAATGATGCAGAGTCAGACAAAAGCAAGAGTGCACCATTGTTCTACACCAGCAATTTGGGGAAAGAATCTGTACAAATGCAACAGGAACAAAGATCGATTTATATCAATGGTCACTGGGGCTGTTTCTACAGATAAGAGTTAGTTTTCATGCTGAGTAGGCCCTTAGAACAATATCAAGAAAGTTTAAGTTGGGTAAAGATTTGTGAGCACATTTGAAAAACTCAATACAGAATGCACCTTAATCTACAGTACATTTCAAAATCTCCAGGAACTGTTCTCTACATTATACTTAATAAATTTATCTAATTAGTGTCTTAAAGCTAGAGTATGTGAGTTCAGGCATAAACAGCAAGTTTTATGACTCAGAGTCAAAGGCCAGTAGGGATTCCTTCAAGCACCTGGTGTTAGATAAAGGTACTTGCTACCAAGTCTGGAGGTCTAAGTTTAATTCCTAGGACCTACATGGTGGGAGGAGAGAAGCTGCCCACTGACTTCCATACATTCATGCCTATACACAAGCATACAGATAAATAAATAGATAAGTAAATTAATAAATGTACATAAAAAATAAATACATAAAAATGTATCAGGTATGTGGTTCATCATGCTAGACACCAAAGATACCCAACGCATGCGTAAGACTGGGACCATTATCACAAAACAGTTGGCGCTAATGTAAAATGGGAATTTAGTTGCACAGTAGTTTTTAAAACAGGAGGAATCTGAGTCTTATCATGGTCTCCAGTGTCAATTAGTGGTGCCCTGAACACACAGCATGGCAGCATCTCTAACAGCTGCTTGCTTTTTTTTAAATGTATTTACTTATTTGAGACAGGGTCTCACTGTGCATCCCTGGCTGGAGCTCACTAGGTAGACCACACTAGCCCGTCTCTTCCTCCAGGATGCTGATATTGAAGGCATGCATCATCACGTCAGGTTGCCTCTTTATTTTCACTAAATGGTTAATTAAATGATTACAGAACAAGGGTACATTATGCTTCTCATAAGAAAAACAAACCCAAGTTGAGCAGTGTTTCTGTAAATACAATATAATCTACAGCATATATTCTGTACACACTGCAGCATAAATGCAAAGTTAGTAGAGATGTTGTCCTCTTGACCATTCCAGCCCAAGAACAAAAAAACCCTCAAACTTCGCTTTTTCCACATTAAACAAGCCTATCATTACTTCCCTCCCTTCCCCCACACCCAGTCACGCCAGTGGTAGCTTGCTTCATTCAACTTTAAATGCCACCCTTTCTTCACAAATACATAAAAGAAGAAACAGTCGCCTGCTAACACAGGGCCACAACACTCCTGAAGAGCAAGAAGGAAAGCTTCCCTTTCGAGAACTGAATTTTAGGAACACTAAGAGATGTAGGACACAGATCCACACTTATGAGGCTAGATGTGCCTGACCAGAGGGCAGTTAAGCAGCTCTGCTTCCTGATTACCATTCCCTTCTATGTAAGCTCTCTTCACCACACAGAAGACCTACATTGCTGTGGGACAATGGTCTGTACCCTGTCACTTGTATTTTAAATAAACACTGATTGGTCAGTAGCCAGGCAGGAAGTAGAGGCAGGGCAACCAGGCAGGATGTAGAGGTGGGGCAATGAGAACAGGAGAATTCTGGGAAGAGAAAGAGTCAGTCTGCAGTTGTCACCCAGACGCAGAGCAAGCAGACACAGAGCAAGCAAGATGTGACTGCCTTGCCAAAAAAAGTTCCAAGCCACATGGCTAACACAGACAAGAGTTATGGGCTAATATAAGCTATAAGCTATGGCTATAAGAGTTAATAAGAAGCATGAGCTACCTGGCCAACCAGTTTATGACTAATGTAGACCTCTGTGTATTTCTTTGGGACTGAACAACTGCGGGACCGGGTAGGGCAGAAACCTCTGTCAACACTACATGAGTTTAATGCTGCAGAAGATGAAAATACTTCATCTTTATTTACAAAATGAATTCTTTCACAATTAGTCTTACGAATTATGGAAACTGAAATTACAGATAAGAAATTCTAGACTAAGACACAGGTGTGAATGAGCATGGTGGCACACAATACTTACAAATTATGGCAGCATTCCAGAGGCTGAGGAAGGGGGATCGAGTTCAAGGCCAGTCTCAGTCATGTGGCAAGTCTGAAGTGGACATAGACTACAAACATTGAGATCACACCTCAAAAATCCACAAAGCAACCTACCTACCAGGCATTGTGGTATGTTCCTATAATCCCAGCATTGTGAAGGCTGAGGCAGGAGGTAGGGAGCTAAAGTCTAGCCTGGGCTACACAGTGAGACGCATGTGGAAAACACAGCTGTAGCCAAACACTGGTGAGAACCCTAACAAGCAACCAGACAGCTCACTCATTCTCTTTGGTTTCATACATGCTGCATCTACAAAGCAAAAGGACTGGAACTGTAGCTGCCAAGCTGACAACTGTAGCTTTCAATGTCTACACTTTATCGGTTTTTTGTTTTGTTTTTTCTCTAAATGAACATGGAGAAGAACATTAAAAACCTAAATATGCACCAGGCATGGCGGTGCACACCTTTAACCCTGGGAGGCAGAGGCAGGCGGATCTCTGTGAGTTCAAGCTCAACCTGGTATATATAGTGAGTTCCAGGCCAGCCAGGGCTATACTGTGAGACCCTGTCTCAATCAGGGAATACAAGGTGGAAAAAGGAATGATTCAAACACAAAAAGGAAAACAAGTAATAACAAAATCTATTTCATGCTACTGGCCGCAGAGTTGAGCTAAAGGTCCGTGGAGGCAGGCTACTACATTACAAGGTAACTCTCTAACTTCAGAAGGCCCACAGAGATCACCAGGGCACGGTGGAAAAGTACTAGCCAGGGAGTCAGGTGTTAGTTGAGCTAAAAGGCTTGTTTTAGGTAAATATCACCTTCTTGTTGTCAGGTGTAAAATGACAAGATTACAGTTATCTCTAACCCTCCCTAAAACCATAGCTCTTATTTCCAAGGGGTTAGTCTCAGCCTACCCTTTTGTAATGCATTGCTTCCAAAAACATCTTCGTCTGTTTATAGACTTCTTGGCCTGTCTTATGGAAGGTCTTGAGAAAGTCTATGAACTCTTTAGTCACTCGATCCGTCTCAATGCTGGTTTGCCGGTTTATGGAGGGATTGGGAGCTTTGGCTTCTTGAATTTCTGCTGAGAAAATTAAACATAGTAAGTTTGTTACCCAGAAAACTGATGTATGGAATTACTCTATGTAGTTAACAAGATTACTGAAATTATGTTTAATTAAAGTTAAATTTATATCACTTTATATTTAAACATTTGGATGAGTGTCCTTAAAGTGAGGAAAATTTGAAAGTATAAGCAGATAAAAACTACATGAGCTGAAACATATTCAGCTGGGCTGGAAATGTGGCTCAGTTGGTAGAGTGCTTGCCGTGCATGTAAAAATCCCTGGGTTCCAGGCCCAGCAATGCATAAACTAAGCATGGTGGCGCACAACTATAATCCTTGGGAAGTGGAGGCAGGAGGATCCAGGTCAGTTTAAGGTCAACCTCAGTTACCTAGTGAGTTTGAGGTCAGTCTGGGCTTCATGAGACCCTGTCTCAAAAAAACTTAACTACAGCCAGATGGATCAGCAGGCAAAAGAGCTGGATGTACAAGTCTGGTGACCTGAATTCAATCTTTAAGACACCAGAGTGGAAGCAGAGAATGACTCCTGATTGTAAGAAGTGAATTAAGGCAGGCATAACTATTCTTAAAAGTACAAATACAGGGTCGGGCATGGTGGCAACAACCTTTAATAATGGCAGAGGCAGAGGCAGGTGAATCTAAATTGAGGCCAGCCTGGTCTGCATAGTGAGTTCCAGGCCAGCCAGAGCTACAAAGTGAGATCCAGAAAATAAACAATCAAATAGTAAAAGCAAATCAAGTAATAACAAAAACTCTCAAATTTGTGCTACCAGCCTAACATGTGTTAAAGTGAGTTACAGGTGTAGGAAGGCAGGATACTGATAAAAGGTAACAGGCAAAGGGGACCTGTGCTCCCTGAAGTCAGAAGTTCCACAGAGATGACCTCTGAGTGCAGTGAAAAAATACTAGCACACACCCGGCCCCAACCTAATAAAAAGTAAAAAATAAAAAACAAATACCCATGGGCCAGTAAGATGGCTCAAAAGGGAATAGAGTTTGCCACACAGGCCTGGAGATGTGTTTTATCTCCAGAACCCATATAAAGTAAAAGGAAAAAACTCCACAATGTGGTAATATTATATCCACAGGTGAACAGACACACACCTAACTCATAAATTTTTAATTTTTTAAACTAACAGAAAACAAATAAAATATACTCAATAGAAGCTGCTCCTTAGCATTCTTTTAGCAAAAATACACAATGCATTAAGCTGTATCATTAATCACCAATACTGAATTGGTACCCTGTTTTGAACAACGTAACCATTAATGGGAGCACTAAGGCATCAGGTAACACACAGCGTTAAAGAACTTCCAAATCACACTTCACCTGCCAAACAGACAAAGGCCAATTTATTTCTCCACCATTCAGCTTGCAAGTCACACTGCTCATAGTAAAAAGGCATCCAAGCTGGGTGCACATGCCTGTAATTCTAGCACTTTGAGGCAGGAGGATCAAATCCTAGGTCAGCCTGGATTACACAGTATATGTGATACCAGCTTAAGCTTTATAGCAAGATTCCACCACTCTCTCTCACACACATCCCCCAACAGACACTGAGTAAAAGGTTTCATTTGCATTTTCCTTTCGAGACAGGATCCTCCTGTGTCGGCTTCCTAAATGCTAGGACTACAAGTGTGCACCACCACATCCCACAAGAAAAAGAAACTGAAAGGCGTTAAAATCAAAAATCGACCAACTTCACACTATTATTTTATTGGTCTTTTTATGAGACAGGGTCTCACTATGTAGCCCTTGCTGGTCTGGAACTTAGTAAGTAGGCCAGGCTGGCCTTGAACTCACAGAGCTCCATCTGCTGGAGTTCTACCTCCTAAATTCTGGGATTAAAGGCATGGAACACCATGCCTATCTCCACATTATTTAGGAGAAAAACCTCTGCTCTTCACACATGGGAATATAACCCACCCCTCACAAAACTAGATAGATACAGACAGATAGAATTATTTATGTATTTTATGCATATGGGTGCTTTGTCTCCATGTGTGCCTGCACAACAGAAGAGGGCATCAGATCCCATTACAGGCCACTGTGAGCCACGTTGTGAATGCTGAGCCATCTTTTCAGCCCCAAAGACTGGTAATTTTATTTTTGAGACAGGATTTTTCTGTGTAGTCCTAGAATTCACTCTGTAGATGAAGCTGACCTCTAACTCACAGAGATCCACCTGCCTCTGCCTCTCGAATGCTAGGATTAAAGGCATGTACCACCACTGCCCAGCAAGACCTAGAATCTTAACAGGGAAGACGGGCATTTCAAGAATGACAAATACACAAATTAAAACCACAAGAAGATGCCATTCAAAAAGGTAACTTGCTCGGTACATACCTTTAATTCCTATACTTGAGAGGCACAGGCAGGAGATCTCTGTGAGTTCAAGGTCAGCCTAGTCTACAGAGCTAGTTTCAGGACTACACAGGGTGGAAAAGAGGGGAAGAGTGGGGAGGGGAGAGGAAGGAAGGGGAGGGAAGGGAAGGGGAGGGCAAGAAAGGAAAGGGAAAGGAAGGAAAGAAGGAAGGAAGGAGAGAAGGAAGAGAGAGGGGAAGGAGGAAAAGAAAAAAGCTAACTTAATGATTTAGTAACAAAATAATCAAAATTAGAAAAATCTATGGTAGTTTGAATAAGGTGGTCCCCATAGGCTCATATATTTGCATATTTAGTTCCCAGATGGTGAACTGTTTGAGCAGGATTAGAAGAATTAGAAGGTGTGGTCTTGTTGGAGTGAGCTACTGGGGGTGGGCTTTGAGTTTCCAAAAGCCCATGCCATGCCCAGTGACTCTGCCTTGCTGCCTGTAGATCAGGATGTAAAGTTCTCAGTTATTGCTCCAGCACCATGTCTGCCTGTGTGCTACCATGCTCCCCACCATGAGGAAAATGGACTAATAATAGCCTCTGAACTATAAGTAAGCCCATAATGAAATATTTTCCTTTTTTAAGAGTTGTTTTGGTCATGGTACCTCTTTCACAGGAATAGAAACCTTAACTAAGACAAAATCTGCAATTTGATCTTGACAAGAATGCAACAGCCACTTACACTATGCAGATGGGATACAAGGGACAGAACTTTAAAAGGAGACCATTTAGGAATAACTACCAAAGTTAAAACCCACATGTCCTGCTGGGCATGGAAGCTGCATAGCAACCCCAACACTCAGAAGGCTGAGGCAAGAGGAATGTGGATTCCAGGCCAGGCTGGGCTATAAAGTGAGACCCCATGTCACAACAACAATAAAGAGGCTAAACTGGGACACTAAGGATAGTAATAAGATACAGTCAAAGAATCAAAAAGAACTTCCTCCCAACCAACAAGATGGACATTGTACTATGAAACGCAACTCTCCAAGACACAACAGTCCTAAATACATAATTAACAACACAGCTTTAAAATGCAAAAGGGAAAAACAGAAATGTAAGGAGTGAGAAACAAATTCACAACTGGAGAGTTCAATCCTCCACTGACAAAGCAGGAGGTAAGACAATAAGACACAACACTTGGCTGGTAGGATGGCTCAGCAGGTAAAGGCCAAGCCTGCCAAGTCTGGCAAACGAGTTTGGAGTTCACACATGAAAGGAGAAAAATAACTCTCATACATTGTCCTCTGACCATCACATACTCACCATGGCCTACACACACATACACACTCATTCACTCTCTTCCTACGTTATGTACATGTGTGTGTAATAAAACACTTTCTTAAAATCCCACAATATTGTGCAATACTGTGGATACACATGCTCAAACTAAAATTTATAGAATGATCTACAACAGAAACACAACATTCCTTCCATGTGACAAGATAATAATGGCAATGACTTACAGTGAGTACTACCGCATGCTGAGTGCTTCTACAAGACCGCTGTGCAACCCTCACACACACCAGGCTGTAGCCCTACAACTGACAACTGAAGCAGCCAAGGCTTGAAGGTTTTTAGAAACTTGAACGATCTTCAGTTGCTTCTGTGGTTAAGGGCAGAACTGAACTAGAGTCTGACTTCTGAGCAGATGCTTCCCTATACTCCCTGGACCCAGAGGTCCAAGAGGACCCTTCAAAGAATGCCAAGCCCTCAGACTGAAAAGCTTCAGGAACTGAAAGCTTCGGGGTTAAAGGCAGGGAAAGTCCAGTTATCTCCTTCACTGTTTCACTTCTGTACAGTCCTCTCCAACAAATACTTCTGACTAAACAAAGGTCAGAAAAGTCCTCAGCCGAGCAGCCCAGTTATCAGCACTTTCAAGGTTGAAGCAGGAGGTTTGTTAGGAGTTCAAGGACACCCTGGACCACAAAGTGAGATCTTGTCTAAAAAATCTAGCCTACCTCAAATTCCCCTTTAAAATGTAAGCAGAGGGGGTTGGAGTAGAGCTCAGCACTAAAAAGATAGGGTTGGCTCTACCAGCACTCTCCAGACAACACAAAAAGCTTTCAACAAAACAAGAAGAAGGGAGATGGAAAAGAGCAATCTAGTCACGTTACAGCTAGAACTGTAGGGACCAAGTAGCCAGGGTTTGCACATCTACTTATATTCATTTCGAGTTTCTCAAATAGAAACACAATCTGCAGTTCAAGTCCATCCAGTCAAACAGGATTCTCAACTGTCTATCACCCAGCTAAACAATATACAAGACTTTCCAGCTGAGCAACCCTGGACCACAAGGAAAGCCGTGGCTCAGCTATCATTCAAGGAGCGCTTAGTAGGTGCCAGGCACTATGCTCATTAACCACTCATTAATTCTTAACAATTTCATAAGGTGGGAGATAGTACCACCTTACAGATGAACCTTAGCGAACTTACCACTTACCTTTCCAATGCCACATGCTAGTAAAAGGAAGAGCTAAGATTTGAAACCAGATTAGAATTCCAAGCCCAGGCAGGTTCTTTATAACTACACTATACCACCCTATTATTATTGCAGCATCTGCTATCTCAACCTAATCCTGGAGGGGCTCAAAAAATGGAATGGGGCTAAGAGCACACACTGCTCTTCCAGAAGACCCAGTTTAGTTCCCAGCACCCACACTGAATGGATCACAAGCACCCATTACTTCAGCTCCAGTGGACCCAAGGCCCTATTCTGGCTCCCTGGGCATGACACTCACATGCATACACTCTTACACATTAATAATAACAACACCACCAAAAAGGAGGGTAATGTATGCTGTATGCTGTGAATGCCACTGGTTAATAAAGAAGCTGTTTTGGGCCTGTGCAGGGCAGAATAGAGCTAGGCAGGGAAAACTAAACTGAATGCTGGGAGAAAGGAGTCAAGAGACACCATGTAGCTGCCAGAGGGGAAAGATGCGAGCTGTCAGCTAGAACCTTGCTGGTAGGCCATGAGCCTTGTGGTAAAATATAAAATAGAAATGGGTTAACCAAAGATATAAGAGCTAGCAAGCAATAGGCTTTAGGCTTAAGTGATTGGCCAAGCAGTGATCTAAATAATATAGTTTCTGAGGGGTTATTTCAAGTTTGGGTAGCCAGGAACATACAGGCAGCCTCCGCCAACAGGAGGGCACAAGTGTGCCAGCATGCCAAGACAGTAGGATCACTTAAGTCCAGGAGTTGGAAGCCAGCATGGAGAACACAGTGAGATATTACCTCAGTCACTCAAGTAAGTCAGTAAGTCACCTGCTATGTATGCTTGTTAGAAGGACAGACCAAATATTATGTTAAACTTAATCTTTGATATATGAGGAGAATAATACCCTTGCTAATTTGATTTGAATGGTTATGAAGAATTAAGGCAGCCTGAGAAGGTGGCAAGGGTCATGTATTTGTAGAATAATCATAGGAACCTGAATTTGACTCCCAGTACCCACTAAAAAGCCAAGTGAAGTGTCATGTGTCTGTAATCCCAACAATGGGATGGCAGATACAGGAGCTCACTGCCTGTCAGTCTATCCAAACTGATGAGCTCCAGGTTCACTGAGCGATCCTATCTCAAATAGTAAGGTAAGAATAATGAGGAGCTGGAGAGATGGCTTGGTAGTTAAGAGTACTGGCTGCTCTTCAAGGGAACCTGAGCTAAATTCTCAGCACCCACATGGCAACTCATAATTGTCTGTAACTCCAGTTCCAGGGGATCTGACACCCTCACACAAATGCACATAAAATAAATTTAAATAAATTATTAAAAAGAAGAATAATGAAAGATACCCAATGTTGACCTATGGTTTCCACACCCACTCACACACAAATGCACATACCCACACAAACATGTACACTTACCACACATACAAATTCTTCAAATCCCTTAGGAGATTGTGCTTTTTTTGAACCACACTCTTGGCTTAAGAGCTTTCTTTTGTACTACTAATATAAATAAACTAACAGGAGCGCATATAGAGGAAGTAAAATACAGTCACAGAATACTGAAGTTGACCATGGGTCTAGACTGCAAGTTAAAGCTGTCCCTACTATCATCTGAGTGTACTCACACAAAGGCCAACAAGCAAGCAGGCTCAAGTGGAAAGCTTGCTTGCACACTTACATAAGTAACCTGTGACCCAATGCCTTCATTTAGAAATGAAGGATTTCTACAGACTTTGAAGCTTTCTTATTTCTTTTTCCCCCAGACATGGTTTCTCTATGTAGTCCTGGCTGTCCTGGAACTCACTCTGTAGACCAGGCTGGCCTTGAACTCACAGATATCAGCCTGCCTCTGCCTCCCAAGTGCTGGGATTAATGGCCTGCGCCACCACCGCCTGGCTGACATTGAAGCTTTCTATCCACAAAAACAGCTATAATGTTAAAAGGCTAAAGTCTAACTCCTAACACTGAAAAAGCAGAAGGCAGGTGTGGTGGTGACTCAACTCCAGCAGGTGATGAGGGCAGAAAGACCCCAAGTTTTAAGTGAGCCTGAGTGACACTGTGAGTTCAGTAAAGTTCTCGGCTGCACAGCATGAGGGTCCCAGTTCAACCCTCAGAGTTCACACAAAAGCTGGGCATGGGGGCACAAGCCTATAATCCCAAATCTTGGGGGATAGACAAAGACCCCTGGGACTCAATGGCCAGCCAGTCTAGCTAAATCAAGGGGGTTCGGGTTCATTAAGAGACTCTGCCTCACAAAAATAAGGTGGTGGAAGCCAGACACTGGTGGTGGCGGCAGCGGTGGCACACACCTTTAATCCAAGCACTTGGGAAGGAGAAGCAGGCGGATCTCTGTGAGATCAAGGCTAACCTGATCTACAGATGAGTTCCAGGACAACCAGAGATGTTACACAGAGAAACCATGTCTCAAAAAACCAAAAAGAAAAAAGCATAGAGAATAATCAAAGATGCACAATGACAATCTCTGGCCTACACAAGTATACGCGTGCGCACACACACACACACACACACACACACACACTCGAGTAGATGAATGAGGAGCTGGAGCGATAGCTCAGTGGTTAAGATCACTGACTGCTCTTCTAGAAGACCCAAGTTTGATTTCCAGAACCTACATGGCACCTCACAACCATTGTAACTTCAGTTCCAAAGCATCTGACACACCAGGCACAAAGCAGTTCACAGACATACAAGTAAAAAATAAATAAAAAATTTCAAAATAGATAAAAGAATACAAATCCATCTATAAGAAAATACTTAATATGAGTTACTCAAGAGCCCCAAATGAGCCTTCTCCTATCTGTATGTTCCCTACTAGCATTGGAAATAAACTTTAAGAGAAAAATCTCTCAGGTGACTTTCGATCCCAGAAAGAGCCAGTTCTAATAATTTATGAACACTGGTTATTACACATGGAAAACAAGGCCAAAAAATAAAGGTACCAAAAAAAAAGGAGGAAGAAGAAAACCACTAAATAGCCAATAATAGGTAGTCTGAATAAGGATGGAGAGTTTTATAAACAGAACTAAACATTTCAACTCCCTTTAGTTCTCCTGGGAATAAATAGCTTCTTTAAAAGACAATGTCTGAGTCAAAGAGAACATTATTTCATGTATTTTCTGACCATCAAACTAGATTTCTGTGTTAAATCTGAACTAAAATTCTCTTAGGCTTAGAGATGTAGAAGTCAGACTGAGTCCACCTCTTTCTAGATCTAGTCTGTTGTTTATTTAGTCACACAAGAAGGAAAGAGAAAATTACCTTTCTTGGATCCCACCCTGGAAGAGGCGCTGAAGAACTTCTTCACTGTGGTGACCTTGCGGGTCTTCTCATTGGTTTTCTTTTCCTCGAACTTGGAGAATGTGAGGGACTGGGCTCCTTGGCTGCTCTGGCTGCTAGCAAAGGCCTCTTCCTCCTCCCGCTGAAGCCTGAAATTCAGGGAGAGGATTGTGAATGACCGGAGTCTCCTCTCCAAGCTTTCCCAGGGTCTAAGAGATCCTGTTTAAATGACTGAAGAGGAGCTGAAGACTTTATAACAGGAGCTAAATATACCAAGTGGGTCTGAGCCACTGAGCACACTGCTTAAGATGAAATTATATAGCTGTGAAGATCCAATATATGGGTTTAACACCCAGTACCTCAAATAAATAAATAAATAATTTTTAAAAACCAGGTTTTACACTTTTAATCTCTGCATTTGGGAGGCTACGGCAAGGTTGCTGAGTTTGAGGTCAGCCTGGGTTATAGACTAGGACCCTGTCTCAAATTTTCATATTAAGAAACAGAGATATAGTTGGGCAGTAGTGGTATACACCTTTAATCCCAGCACTTGGGAGGCAGAGGCAGGCAGAGGCAGGCAGAGATCTGAGTCCCAGTCCAACCTGGCCTACAAAGTGAGTTCCAGAACAGTCAGGGCTACACAGAAAAACTCGGTCTTGGGAACAAAAAAAAAAAAAAAGGAAAAATAAAAGAAACAGGGCTAAGGCAGGTTGGTGAGATCAATGTAGGAGCTGGACAGGTGCCTCAGTGTCCAAAAGTACTTGCTGCTTGTGTAGAGGATCTGGGTTTAGTTTCCAGCAGCCACATGGAAGCTCACAACCTCCTATAACTTCAGCTCTAGAGAATCTGACAGCCTCCTCTGGTCTCCTCAGACACTGGACGCATGTGGTTCACTTACATACATGCAGGCACCCACACACATAAAAAAAATCTAAAAAATATAGAAAGAAATGTAATTTTAAAAATGTATGGCTTAGGATGGTGCTCAGTTGGCGACTGCTAGCCCAGGGCTCACAAACTCTGTGCTCATCCCCAGCACTGCGCATGCAGTGGCACACGCTTGGGAGGTAAAGTCCAGGGTAACCCTTGACACAGTAAGTTTGAGGTCAGCTTGGGAGACAAAGAAAGAGCCTGCCTCAAAACATTGGCCAACAAGGTAGCTCAGTAGATCAGGTAAAGGCTGTTGCCACCAAGCCTGATGACCTGAATTCAATCCCCAAAGCTCATAAAGCAGAAAGAGAGAACCTCTGTCTTCCATATATGGAGACAACCCCTCTCATAAAACAGACAGACAGATAATTTTAAAATTATATAGATTATGGAACGTTATGTATGTTATGGAGCTGGAGCGATGTCTCAGCAGTTAAGAGCACATACTGTCTTGCAGAGGACCTCAGTACAATTCCTAGCACCCACACTGAGCAACTCACAGGGAATCTGATAGCCCTGGCCTCCTCAGACGCTTGCTCTCACATGCAAATACACAGAAACACACATACACATAATTAAAAATAAAAATAACTTCTCTTTGTGTGTGCATACATTGCATATATACGTGTGTCTACATATACACATATACTTAAACATATATATGTAATATATTATTTAAAAGATAAAAGCAGGCTGGAAAGATGACTCAGAAATTAAGAACACATGCTGCTCTTGCAGAAGACCCAAATTCAGTTCCCACAGCCCATGTCAGGAAACTCACATTCACCTGTAACTCCAGCTTCAGGGAATCTGACTCCTGATTCTGGCTTCTGCAAGTCCCCATACACACGGCATACACACACAAGTAAAAACTGAATCCATCAGTGGTGTTGGACAATAGGAGAGATGGCTCAGATGTTTAGAGTACTTTTTCTTTCAGAGAACCTAAATTCAATTCACAGCACCCCACACGGTGGCTCACAAACATATGTAACTCCAGTTCCAAGGGATCAAACGACCTTTTCTGAACTCCACAGGCACCAGGCATATGTTACACACATACATACATGTAAGCAAAAACTTCATATTAATAAAACAATAATTTTTTTAAAAAGCTTTCATGGTTGGGCGGTGGTAGCACACACCTTTAATCCCAGCACTCAGGAGGCAGAGGCAGGCAG
>LOEQ01001588.1:12127-22819 GCA_001685075.1 Bramus lutescens
CCTCTGGAAGAGCAGCCAATGCTCTTAACCTCTGAGCCATCTCTCCAGCCCCTGTCCCCATCTTATATTTGTGACTCCCCTGGACCCAACAATATAAATATTTAATTGTCATAAATGCCATGTTCTACAGATCTCTGAAGCATGAGGGCAGCCTAGGTATGTCTGATTAGACAGACTTTGTTTCTCATTACTTGTTTTAAGCTTGACTTTAAAAACATATGCAGGAACTAAGTAAAGCTTATTCCTGTAAATTAATCATATCAGTGCCTGGAGGATATCTAACTATCCACTTGCATTTCCTAACTGTCTACAATAAGTGAGCAGCTTTCAAAAGACTAGGACTTTATGCTCCATGTTAGTCAGGTTTTAGCCTTAAAAATTCTTTTAGTATTAATATAAAATGTGACTTAGTTCTTTTTTTTAATTAAGTCTTTTTAAAACTTTTTTACGGTGGTGGCACATGCCTTTAATTCCAGCACTTGGGAAGCAGAGGCAGGCAGATCTCTGTGAGTTCAAGGCCAGCTTGGTCTATAAGAACTAGTTCCAGGACACAGGCTCCAAAGCTCCAGAGAAACCCTGTCTCGAAAAACAAAAACAAAACTTTTTCACATGCCTTTTATTACTTTTATTTTTTTCTCTTTACTATTTTAGTTTTCTACTTTCTCTTGCTTTCTAGATGACATAAAACCTCCATCACAAAGTTTTTTGTCTTTCCTCCCATTTTTCAGACAATATGGAAATTTTCATCAGTCTTTTTCTGTAAAATTTTTTTTCAGCAATCAAGAACATTGTATAAGAATAACATTTAAAACAAAGGCAGAAATATATATATCTTAACCAATAATAATTTGTAGCCAATTTCCTAAAAAGGTGATAAATATTTATAACTCTAAATGACTAACACCCATATGTTTTTTCCTATGGAAACAAAAGCATAATTTTTCCCAAACATAATGCATCTTTGACTTTTATTTTAAAGTCAACACTTCCTAAAGTACACAGGTTGGTATAATTTAATGTTTCTTAGTAGTATCCAGAAAGAAGAGGGTTTAGGTGGGAAACTGCTGGCCAGCAGGAGAGCCCTTGAGCGTTATCACAGTGAAGAAGAACTTGGCTTAGGAAAGAAAAGTCGGGAGGCAGCATTGGTGGGCACAAAGAATGCCCTTGGCTGTCAATGTTCCTAAAATTTTTTTTTCTTTTTCTTTTTTGTTAACTTTTCTCTGGCCATGATCTCAGAGTCTCTGTTTTACATTAGTGCAGTTTTCCAACTGCAAGCAGTCAATTCCCTATGCACAGGTGTGCAGGTTCCTCCCTCCAAAGAGACCTGCAGAGACCCTCAAGATGCTGAGACAGGGCCTACAGAGGGGGGCATGGAGGAAAATGCTCATGTCCCGGGGCATCTCCTGTCAGGGTCCAAACCCAACATAAAGTATCTCTCTGGACCAGCTGTGGAGGCACAGGAATAACTGAGACACAGTTCACACAGCAATATCGGAAGGGAGTCTCAGGGTTCATTCAAATCCTGACTTCACTCTCCTTTATTCCCTAAACAGCTTTTATCTCCCAAGGTAAACTAAGGGGGAAGTTCATTAGCATCCTGTTTCCGAGGTAACAGGACTAAAGTCACATCCACAGCTCTGTCTCTAGCTTGGATTAACACCTCTTCCCAGGCGGTCCCCATAATTACAGGAGAGAGCAGAACAACATCAGCATATCCTGAGCTCAGGAGACAGCCAGTCTGTAGGTGCTTTTAGCACCTCGGTTGCTGCTGTGGCTTGAGAGCCTGGCTGCCAACAAGGCAAAAATATGTGGCCTGTATAACATTGTCCCACAGTCTCCCCAGGTGGCTCCCTGGCTGTAAGCCTAGCTGTGCCCCTGAGCCCCGGGACTGTGGTGCTTCTTNGCCATGATTCCAAAGACCTTACGAGACCCAGGCTCCCCTTGGAGGCTCTGGGTTACTGAGGACTTAACATGCTGCAGCCAGGGCTCCAAGCCCTCCAAAAGAGGAAGCTGGTCAGAACCTGCTTCTCCACTCTGCACAGACTCCAGACTCCTTGCGGGGGCTATGGACAACGAGGAGGACCCAATTTCCTCCAGACCGGGGCCGGCTCCCACAGTGGGATCCAGAACGTCTTCATGGATGCCCGTGGCCCTGGCCCTACTGTCTGTCAGCTGTCCCAGACATTGGCCATTACCTCACAGGCTCAGACATTGCATGCCACTACACGCACCAGCATGGGCTGCTTTGAAAGGAAAAAGAATTTTCAGCCCACAAAGAAAGAGGTGTTAGGGGCCAGAGAAAAGAACTGGCTGTTCCCCCGCCCTTGTGACTCATGCCAGCTGCGCTGAGTTCCTGGAATAGTTTAACCACAGGATGTTCCGTGAGATTGTTCCGTGAGATAAGAACAAAGAAAAACAGGAATTTCCCCTTTTGCCTGGAGCCTGATAACCCCCTGCCTGACCCAGTACCTTTCCATNATAGTTTAACCACAGGATGTTCCGTGAGATTGTTCCGTGAGATAAGAACAAAGAAAAACAGGAATTTCCCCTTTTGCCTGGAGCCTGATAACCCCCTGCCTGACCCAGTACCTTTCCATTTCCATCCCCCACCCCGCCCTGCGTGAAGAGCTGCATAAAAGCGGAACCTAGCTGCTAAATAAACGGAACCTTGATGCATCTCAGACTGATTTTGTCTTTTATTACGTGCTTGGTTCCCTTTCTCCCTCCCTCCATTATTTTCAGGTGATGCCCCTTCGAGACCCATAAAATTATCTGACCCGCTGGTCGGGACAAAGAGGAACCCCTTGCTAGAGAAAAAAAGGAACTGCCTGCTAGCAGGCTACCAGATTTACACAGAACAGACAGAAATCACAAATCACAGCTTCAAATGGCTACAAACATCTGACAGATAACATTACTCACTGGTGGTCCAGAAACCTTTGAGGTGAAGGTGGGGTCTTGGGTCATCCCAGACAAGCCCCCAAATGTTGTGCCTGAGTCCTGGGACCTCCACGAAGACCACCACAGAGCCATACTTCCGAATGCAAAAGCAAAGTTTTGTTTATTAAGTGCAAGTTAGCAAGGGTCCTCTGCTATAGGCCAATCATTCAAACACATGAGTCTGTGGGGGAGGGGGTGCATTCCTATTCAAACCACTACAGCAGTGCCCACTCTTAACAACCGAGCTATCTTTCTATCCAGTGGTTAATTATTATTGTTGTTGTTGACTTTACTCCTAAAGTAAAGACTTTACTACAAGCTGTTTTAAAGAAGTCAGTATCTATTTTAAGTAGTAACTTATAGAAAGTATACTGTTTCCCCATTGTCTTAGTTAGGGTTTCTATTGCTGTGAAGAGACACTATGACCAGAACAACTTTTATAAGGGAAAACATTTAATTGGGGTGGCAGCTTACAGTTCCAGAGGTTCAGTCCATTATCATCATGGTGGGGAGCATGGCAGCATGCAGGTACACATGGTATTGGAGAAGTTGCTGAGAGTCCTATATCTTGCAGGCAACTGGAAGTGGTGTGTCTCATGGGGAGATATCTTGAGCATATATGAGACCTCAAGGCCCACCCCTACAGTGACACACTTCCTCCAACAAAGCCACACCTCCTAAGAGTGCCACTCCCACACCCATATATCCCATTTACTCTGCTATCTTCCCCACTTTACCTTTTAACAGTTTGCTTTAGTGTGACACATGCAAAAATTGATGAGTCAATATTGGTACATCATTATTTTCTGTGGCACTCAAGTTCAAATCTAGAACTTGTGCATGGCAGGTAAACTCTCTACCCCTGAGGTCTATCCTCAGCTATGATACCTACTATTCACTAGAGATCTCTAGAGTACGTTTGGTTGGTTCTCTGTCCTCCCCGTCTCTGTCTGTGTGTGTTTACTATAAATAATGAGTTGTAAAAAATATATGAGAGCATAAACACCACCCACAAAACATAAATATTTTCCTTTTCTAGGGATTTTTGTGTTCCAGAGCCATAAAAATTGCCAGTGTGACCTATGTCAATAGTTTGAGACTTCTAAATCTTGATCGTCAGGCAAGAGAAGTGAACTGAGACACTGGACCGGGCTTGAGACCTCAAAGCCCACACTTCCTCCAACAAGGCCACACCTCCTAATAGTGCTACTCCTGTGGGCCAAGTACTCAAACACATGAGTTTAGGGGGTGGCATACCTATTTAGAGCACCACATACTGTTTCCTTGGTGTTATCCTTCCCCTTCTGGCTCTTATAATCTTTCTGTTTCCTTTTCCACATACCTTCCTGAGCCCTGAGGGTCTGAGACTGAGTATTCCACCAGGCGGTGGTGGCTCTCACCTCTAATCCCAGCACTTGGGAGGCAGAAGCAGGTGGATCTCTGTGAACTCAAGGCCAGCCTTGTCTACAAAGGGAATTCCAGGACAGCCAGAGCTGCTACACACACAGAGAAACCCTATGTTGAGAAACAAACAAAAAAGCCCAAGTGTTCCAACGTCTCTTCTTTTTTGTACCTTGGATGTGGGTCTCTGTTAGTTCCCATCTACTGCAGGAGGAAGCTTCTCTGATGATGGCTGAACAAGACATTGATCTACGGGGGTAGAAAAATATCATTCGGAATCATTTTATTGTTTTGTTCCTTTAGCAGGATGAGAATATTTGATTTTCCCCAGGCCCGTGGCCTACTTAGTCTCAGGTTCTTAGCCACCTGAACAGTGTTAGGCATGAGTTCTAACTCATGGAGTGGGGCCTTAAATACAGCCAGTAGTTACTCCCACACGCTTTCTTTGTACCTCTGTAAAAATCTGTGCACTAGCAAATCAGCAAATCTTGCAGACACGTCACCACTGTAAATGGAAGGTTTTGTAGCTGGGTTGGTGTTTACCTTTCTCTTCTGGGAGCACCCAGAGTTGCAGTACCAATAAACAGTAGCCAGTGGGGCGAAAGGCTCCAGCTAGGCAGCAGCACCACTTCTCCAGGTTCAGTGAATTACAGAGGTGCTGTCTTAAAGTAGCAGGGCCTTACCCTCAGTTTGCGGGGTGCAACCAATAGCCTTGGGAAAGCCTGAGTTGTTTGGGGCTTTCTATAGAACCCTTTTGGCCAACAACTCCATTAGATGTAATCCATTCCTGACACTTGGTGACAAGAGATGTCAAGTTGGGGCATTGTCGCCCCCATTATTTAGGGACTCTATCTAGGTTTATTTCATGTATGTATATTCTTTAAGAAGCTTCTAGACTAGCTTCTATCGGTTTCCATATGATCCCTTAAAGGGTGATTAGTGGTGCGTCCCTCCCTTAATTCCTTCTTTACCCTGTTGTGTCAGGTGTTCAGTTCACAAGGGTCCCTGAGAGAATCAGGGTCTCTCTAGGATGAATTTTAACCTTTGTAGCTACAGGGGAGTCAACCTCTGGTGAACTGATCTGGAAAATACTTTTTTTATTATTATACTATTTACACCATTAGCAAGTCAATTTCTGCATACCAAAACCTCTTATCTGAAGCTCCCCAAAGGGTCAAATGCCAATCAATTCCTAGTCACAGACATTTCAGTTTTCTGAGTCTTCCACAACCAAGTTTTGCATAGGCTTTGAACCTTTAGGAACTGCTCAGATAAGATTTACATACTTCAAACAGAAGGAGGCAGACACAAAAGGCAGCATTCACAAATGGATGACCAAAACCAGGTGCTACTACTCAAGAATCAAACCAGCTGCAGACCTCTGAGGGAATTCCCACTATAACCCCCTTTCCCTCCTCCTTCCTGTTTAAACCTCCTGTTCCAGTCTGCCCTCCCACTCAGGACTCTCCATTGTTATGTTCCATTTTCCCTTCTTGAGTCATCCTTCCCTTCCCCCTTGTCCTTTATATCTATCCTGTTTTTATACAGATTGCAGCATGCCTATCAAAGGCTTAAAAGGCAATATCCACATATATGAGAATACATAACATATTTCTCATTTTCGGTCTGGGTTATCTTAGTAATGATATTTTGCTGACTCCATCCCCTTACTTCTGAATCTCATGATTCTGTTTAATATTCCATTATGTAAATGTGACATTTTTAATCCTTTTATCTGTTAAGGGAAGGCTGTTTCTAATTTCTAGATAAAGATCAGCAATGAACATAGATGAGTAAGTGTCAGTATAGTAGGATAGAGTCCTTTGGATATATACCCAAGGGTAGTATAGCTAGCTGTAATGTGGGATTCCCCTCTGTATGCTGTGAATACCATTAATTAATAAAGAAGCTACTTTGGGCCTATTACAGTCCAGGATAGAGCAAGGCAGGAATTCCAAGGAGATAGAAGAGGGAAAAAGGCAGAGTCAGGGAGATGCCACGTAGCCACCAGATGAGAAAGATGTCCTACAGGAGTCTGATGGAACCTCATGGTGATACACAGATTAATAGAGATGAATTAATTTAAGATATAAGAACTAGCTAGCAATACGCCTAAGTGATTGGCCAAAGGCTGTTTTAATTAATACAGTTTCTGTGTGATTATTTCAGGTCTGGGTGGCCAGGAATGAACAAGCAGCCTCCACCTACATAGCTGGATCTTCAGGTAGATCTACTAGCTTCCTGTGGATTCACCATACAATGGAGATGTGTTCCCCTTTCTCCCACATCTGGACAAACAAGAGCTGTCGCTTGTTTTATTGATCTTGGCCATTATGGCTGGTGTAGACAAAAATATCAAAGTTGTTTTCATTTGCATTTCCCTGCTGATGAAGGATGTTGAACATTTCTTCAAGTGCTTCTCAGCCATGTGCTGAATATAGTATAAGCAAGGGAGAATTTGTAGAAAAGAAGCAAGGCTAGAAGACATGATGTATTTTTAAAAGGTGACATGGAGTACAGGACACTGAACTGTCTCCCCAAGCCCTGAATGCACACTCAATCCCAGTTTTCTATACCCCAATGCTGTCCTGAAACCAGCGGTGTTGCCTATCGTCTTTTCCTGGTGTTTCACCTTGTGCAGGGGAAGACTGAGTTGTGGAGAGACGTTTGTCTTTGCTCATTCTGCTAACTATTGAAATGCTTCTGTCTAATCACCAACTGCCCCGAGCAAAATTAACCTAGTTTCACTTTCAGATTTTGTAATACAAATTCTAATTGTTCTTAATAATAAAAAAAAACAAGAGTCAGATATAGAGGCAAATGCTGAAAGATCAAAGAGACAAAGGAGCAAGTCACAGCTACCTCTTGCCTGGCCAACTTCACAGCCAAAAGGGGCAGCTCCTATCTCTGCTCCACCTTATCACTTCTCTCTGCATAATCATCACTTCCTATTTCCGTCCAGCCATTCATTTCCTGTCTCTGCCCAGCCATATCACTTCCTGTCTCTGCCCCACCTTATCACTTCCTCTTTCCTCCTCCCAAGTGCTGGGATTAAAGTCATGTGTCACCACTCCCTGGCCTCTATGGTTATCTAGTGGCTAGCTCCACACTCTGATCTCCAGGCAAGCTTTCTTAGAGCACAGACAAAATATCACAAAATTTTTCCATACAATAAAGATAACCATGATTCAACTATAAAACTGTATATAGCCCTGCACTTGAGATTCGTGTCCCATGAACAGTACTTAGCAGCACCATCAAGGCCAGTGGAGCTATCTGCAGTAGGGAGGAATGGAGGCTTCAAAACTATCTCCTGGTTCACCATAATTTACAGGCAGTAAGAAATATTTTAGACTTTGCTAGCTGTCCCTGACAAATAGGAATCTGACTATTCCCTACGTGTCTTCAGGCAGTGCAACACCTGGGCATCTGGGCAGATGGTTCATCGCCGTTCACAGTCGTCACACATGGTCAGGGCATAAGGCTCTACAAGTGTGAACAGCGATGGAGTGACCACAGAAGTGAGGTCGAGACAAATCCCTGAACCGTGGAGAGCTGGCTGACAAACCAAGATTCAAACTGAACGGGATTTGGTTATACAGCCAAAGTCCTAAGGCAACCAGATCAAATGAGTCTGAAGATAACTTTGTCTACATACAGATGAAAAAAAGACAAAAAATGCACGAAGACTGATTTTACAGAAAGAGTGCAACAATGCATTATCAATTTATTGCAATTTTTCACATGGCTAATGTTGTTTTTCCAAACAACATATTCAAGAGCATAAACACTAATAAGGCAGATAAACTTTAATATAAAAGAATAGGGAACACACAAGCTTGTTAAGCACACCACCGCTGAGCTACTCCCAGATGCACTCTTTGAAATGCTGATGTGATTCACAGGTTTTTTTTTTAGCATGAATCTCTGATGAATGTGCAAAGGAATATAGCAAGCTACTTCCCAACCTGTATTTTGTGTTTTGGCACCTGTGCAGCTGGTTTTTGTTTTTTAACTCATCTGCAGAAGCTATGGACCAACTTCCAGCTGCTTCTGTCCCACAGGGCAGGGTTTCGGGATCAAACTTGGGTCGTCGGACTTGGTTCCAGCTGCTTCTGTCCCACAGGAAAGGGCCTAGGGATCAGACTTAGGTCATTGGACTTGGTGACAAACACCTTTACACAATGAGCCCTTCCACCACTCTTCCTTTGTTTACACGTGTGTTTAGACGTATACCTACACTCACACACAGAAACCAGAAGTGTGCGTTGAGTGACTGCTTCCATCACTGCCCACCTATTCCTCTCATAAAGAACCCCTTCCTGAACCTGGGGCTCATGACCCAGCTAGGTTAGAAATCAGCAAGTTCAAGTGATCCCCGTCTCTGCCATCGTCAGAGTTGGGCTGACAGGTGTTTGTAGGGTTGCTGACTTGTCAAATGGGTGCTAGAATCATCACAATTATAAAGCAAGAGCCTGGGAGGCAGAGGCAGGAGGATCTCTTAGTTAGAGGCCCACCTGGTTTACAGAGCAAGTTTCAAGACAGCCAGGCTACACGGAGAAACCCTGTCTCAAAATACAGCAAGAGCTCTTAACCCCAAGAGCTCCCTGACACCATCTCTGTGGAGCCTCTGAGGACAGATAAGTCACTCAAGGAGTCTGTGAACACAGTGTCCTGCTCTCTTCTCCAGGCAGTGTTCTCTGTTCTTCATTCAGGAAGCTTCTTCTTGCATGCCTCTTCTGATGTGCTGTGAGCTGACACTTCCAGTGGAAAGACTTATTGCATTCTTTACATTCATAGAAATTCTCGGATGAATGAGCTATCCTATGTGCGGTGAGCTGTGACTTATGGGAGAAAGTTTTCCTGCATTCTGTACATTCATAAGGCTTCTCACCTGTATGCGTTTGCTGATGTATGGTGAGCTTTGACTTGCGAGAAAAAGCTTTCATGCACTCTTTACATTTAAAGGGCTTCTCACCCAAGTGAGTTTTTTTATGCCGAGTCAGGTCTGACTTGTAATAGAAAGCTTTCATGCATTCCATACATTTATGCGGCTTCTCACCTGTGTGGGTTCTTTCATGAACATTGAGATGAGACTTACGGAAGAATGCTTTCCCACATTCTTTACATTCGTATGTCCTCTCCTGTTGGTTGTGAGTTTTCTCGTGAGCAGTGAGGTCTGACTTCCAGTGGTACGTTTTACTACATACAGTACATTCAAAGCGCTTCTCTACATTATGAGTTCTTCTGTGATGCTTAATAAGGGTTGAGTTATTACAGAAAGTTTTCCCACAGTCCTTACATTCATAGAGCTTCCCATCTCGGTGTGATGTATGAGTCTTGCTTTTCTTTAACTTTTGGTGAAGTGTTTTTACAGGTGCTCTACCATGACGGGATTTTGGCCCTTTGTAGACTTTCTGTTGAGTCTTTAGTTTTCCCTTGAAACAAAAGAATTTGTTAGATTTGTTAGTGCTTTTTCCTAGAATGAGCTGCCTGATATTCCAAAGTATGATTTCCTAATGAACTATTTCTAATAATCCCTAAGTATTTCTGTGTGCACTTTCCCATTTACTTTCCCTAGTCTCCTTACAAACACTGTCAACACATATGACATTCAACACATTGCTTCCACATAAGTCACATTGTGGGCACGGAAAGGATTTTAAGCTTTACAGAATTTACTAGAAGTTTCTTTGATATGAAATTTCTTTATGTGTAATATTGCCTTTGTTTCAAAGGCTACCCCTTGATAATACTGAATAAATACACTATGAACTTTGTTGTTAAGTTTCTTCTCCAGCCTGTATCTAACCAGGCTCACTATAGGAAAGTAGTTCTATAGAAAAGTACATTCTAAGTGTGGAAATGTTTCATGTTCATTCTTCATGTGTTCATATTTGAAATACAGTTTGACCTTACACTAAATGTTTTACTTACTTTAATCATGTCTTGGTCAGTTATTTCAAGGTGTCCCAAATGTATCTCAGGATTTTCCTTGCTGGTGTCAATCAGGGCACTTACTTTATTAACATCTAAAATATTAAAAATGTCATAATTCAATAATAATATTTTTATAGAATTCAAACATAAAAGTAAAGTCATGCCTGTTATGATCTGCTGGTCTGGGTACACCGTCCCTTTAAGAGACAAGCTCACCCTCTTGCAACCCAGTCCCAACCAAGGGAAGCAGATATCCTGCCTCCTCCAGCCTGAGTGCTCTCTCTCACTCTTCCTTCTCTCTCCTGAAGAGGTAGCTTCTCCTCTCCTCATCCCCCTTCTCCCTCCCTCTCCCCTTTCCTTCTATAACCCACTAAATAAATATCCAACCTCACTCTGCATGGTGTGCCTATC
>LOEQ01001588.1:31948-65294 GCA_001685075.1 Bramus lutescens
GGGTATAAGCTAGCCGGGCGGGAGCCGGGCGGGACGAAAAGCAGGCCCGCTCCCTTATCACTACAGGATTCCAACAACAACAGAAGGCCTACAAACTCGTGGAAGATGGACAACTCTATTCTGAATGACTGCTGGATCAAGGAAGAAATAAAGAAGGAAATTAATGGCTTCTTAGAATTCTATGAAAAAGAATGCACAGAGTATCTAAACTTCTGGGACACTCTGAAAGTGGTGCTAAGAAGAAAGTTTGTGCCTCTAAGTGCCTTCACAAAGAATTTGGAGAGATATCATAGTAGCAACTTAACAGCACACCTGAAATCTCTAGAATAAAAGGAAGCAAAAGAACCCAAAAGGAGTAGATTGCAGGAAATAATCAAACTGAGGTGGTGAAATCAATAAAACAGAAACATGAGGAACAATACAAAGAATCAATGGAACAAAGACTTGCTTCTTCAAGAATATCAAAAGATATACAAACCCTTATCCATACTAATAAAAGGCAGACAGAATATCCAAATTAACCAAATAATAAACAAAAGGGGGATAGCAACAGACATGAAGGAAATCCAGAAATCATTAGGCCATAATTCAAAAACTTGTACTTCACAAAATTGGAAAATTCTAAAAAAAGAATGAACAAAATTATTGATATATATAACTTACTAAAATTGTATCAAGATCAATAAACAATTTGGACAGACCTATATCTCCTACAAAATAGAAGCAGTCATTAAAAGCCTCTCATTGCCCAACCACAAGCACAAAATAAAACAAACAACAGAAACACCAGAGCCTGTTGGTTCAGTGTAGAATTTTACCAGACATTCAAAGAAGACCTATCACCAATACTCTTCAAATTATTCCACAAACTACAAACAGAAGGAACATTGCCAAACTCATTTTTATGAGGCTATAGTCACCTTGATCCAAATCACACAAAGACCCAACAAGGAAAAAATTACAGACTAATATACCTCATGAACATTATCTTTGTTAGGGCTTTTATCGATGTGAAGAGACACCATAACCACAGCAATTCTTATAAAGAAGACATCTAAGTGGGGTGGCTCGCTTACAGCTTCAGAGGTTCAGTCCATTATCATCATGATGGGGAGTATGGCAGCGTGCAGGCAGGTATGGTGCTGGAACACAGAGTGCTACTTCTTGCAGGCAACAGGAAGTCAACTCATTGCCACACTGAAGGAAGCTTTATCAAATAGACCTCCAAGTCCATCCCCCACATTGCTGCACTTCATCCAACAAGGCCACACCTGCTAATAGTACCACTCACTTTGGGGGTCCATTTTCTTTCAATTCACCACAAACATTGAAACTCCTCCACTGCTAGTGGGAGTGCAAACTTACACAACCACTTTGGAAATCAATATGGAGGTTTCTCAGAAAATTGGGAACCAGTCTACATCAAGACTCAGCTATACCACTCTTGGACTCCTTACCCAAAGAATGCTTCATCTTACCACAAGGACACTAGCTCAACTATCTTCATAGCAGCTTTATTCATAATAAGCAGAAACAGAAAACAACCTACATGTCCCTTGACTGAAGAATGGATAATGAAATTTACAAAATTGATTTACACAATGGATTATTACTCATCTGTTAAAAACAATGACATCATGAACTTTGCTGACACATTGATGAAACTAGAAAAAATAATCTTGAGTGAAGTAACCCAGACCCAGAAAGACAAACATTGCATGTACTCACTTATAAGTGGATATTATTTTAAACAAAAGAATAATAATTCTACAATTCAGACCTAGAGAAGCAAAGTAACAGGGAGGACTCGAGTCAACGGGTGGATGCATGGATCTCCCTGAGAAGGGAAAACAGATTTAGAAGATGTACTTTGGGGTTGGTGGGGATGGGAATAAGAGGGATCAGGTAGGGGTGTGAGGGCGGAGAGTACTGGAAGAGAACACTGGAAAGCGGGGACATTGTGGAGTTAGGTAGTTATCTAATGCAATGGAAACTCCCGGAAATCTACAGGGGTGACTCTAGCTAATACTGCTAGCAATAGGCGATATGGAGCCTGAACTGGCCATCTCCTATAACCAGGCAAGACTTCAGTGCCGGGGATGGGACACCAGTACTGACAAATAACTTTCAACATACAATTTGCCCTGCCTACAAGATATGCTGGGGTAAGGGGGGCCCAGAAATTATGGGAATGATCAACCAATGGCTGGTCTAGTCTGAGGCACATGCCAGGAGAGGGAGCCCGCCCCAGCACTGTCTGGAATGCCAAGATCCAGAGTCTGGATAACCGAGAGACCTAGGATAGAACGAAACATGACCGGAAAAAAAAGTCACTGAGTATGTATGATATTTATCTTTCTGGGTCTGGGTTACCTCACTCAGTATGATTCTTTAGACATAAAGCAAAGAAAACCAGCCTACAATTCACAAACCCAGAGAACCTAGAAAACAAAGAGCACCCTAAAAGAGATATATACATGGATCTAATCTACCTGGAAAGTAGAGAAAGACAAGATCTCCTGAGTAAATTGGGAGCGTGGGAACCATGGGAGAGGGTAGAAGAGGAGGGGAGAGGAAGGGAAGAGGGCAGAGAAAAATGTATAGCTCAATAAAATCAATAAAAAAGAATTAAAAAAGAAAGTAATTGTTTTTCTAATGCCTGGAAGTAATGTAAACAAAACAAACCAAAAATGTCAATGTAATGATGCCTGATGAAATTCTACTATACTCACAGATTGTTGCCTAGCCCAGTTGTCATCTGAAAGGCCTTATCCAGAAACTGATGGAAAGAGTTAGGATGGAAAAGCACGTGTCTCTGCCTCAACAGTGACACCTGGGAACGTCATTCCATCTGCCAGTGTCATACGCTATACCAAGGCAAAGAAGACTATACATTGTACTTACAAAACACAGTTCACGTTCCAATTGTGTTTTTCTGTGTACCTTCAGGACTCCTGCATTTTTATTCCTACCCTCAATTTGTGTAGTATGATAGACACAATTATAAACATGTCATCTCCTGTAGCTAGCATTTACGTTAAGATTTAGAGCACGTTTAGACACTTCTTTAAGGCCTTTGCTTGCTCGCTGATTATTTATTGGTGTTTTGACATTTCTGGAAGATGATCCTGTCACCCTATAGGGAAGCAGTATGGTGAAATCAAAAGTGTCATTGTTTCTCGTAGGAAGTGTTTGGGATGAGCAGTTTTGACTCTGTCAGCTTCATTTGCGAGAGAGCTAATTTAGGGAACATTTGTAAGCGCTCCCATGGCAAAGTGTTTCTTTGCGAGAGAGGCCAATATAAATGCCCTGTCCTTGGAGAAGCTACTGAACGTTTTCAAATTATCTCACTGCAGGGAGAACCTTATCATTTTCAGTGGGGGTACATTGAGCCCTAAATTGAACGGGTGCATACCTTTCTGAATCTCCTCTGTACTTCTGCATAAGAAAGAAATACTTTTGTGAACTGACCTTAGAAGACAATTTTTTTTAATATGGCAATATTAAAATATGGAAATAATCATCCAAGCTAATGAAACTGATAATTGAAATCTATCTTTAATATTATTTAAATTCGAAAGCGTTGCCATGAAAGAGTCTGGAAATCTCTTTTGAAGCTGAAGGTCTGCTGTTCCTTGGCAGAGAGTGACAACTACTAATGCAGGGAGCAACTGTATCCACCTTGAACCAGACTACAAACTACAATGTCCTCTTCTCTTGCCTTCTGTCTTCACATGCCACTGAGGTAAAAAATGATATACCAACTGGGAATGGGATTTTTTTTTCTCAGAAAGAGGGTGTCATGATCCAAATGGTTGTGATACTCCAAACATTACATATTGAAATACTAATTGCCAAGTTGAGAGTTTCAGCAGATGAGAACTTAGGGAGATGATTAGATCACGAAAGGAGATGGTTAGATCTTGAAATGGGGTACTGTCCTTCTAAAGTGGCCATCAGGTGCTTGCTTGCTCTTATACCTCATGAGGAAGGACAAAGAAAGAAGGTGCCATCTTTGAAATTATAAAGCAGGCTTTCCTTTAGAAATCAAATCTTTTGGCACCTTGATCTTTTTCCTAGCCTACAGGACAATGAAAAAAATGAATTTCTGTTACTCTGTTACCTGGCCAGTCTATGACACTTTGCTGTAGACAGATATGGGTATACCTCACTGGGCCAGTCCAATGAGTTTCATCTGTCACTGTAATTTTTCTCTTAGCAATTCTACAGTTTTAAACTTCTGATTTTTAACATGTCTTTCTGATAGTAGTTCTTAGCTGGTTTGATTCCAAACTCTTAGTGGAGCAGAATTGGTTATGTATCAGAATCTGAGGGCCTGGTGGAATAAAACCTTTGAAAGGCTGGTGCAGACAAGTCGCAAATGTCCCTAGCTTCAAGCTTCCCTTTTTACCCCACAAAAAAAGTGGTTTGAGACTTTTGGTCCTTTTTAACCATTGCTCTGCTAATGGTTTGTTTTTGAACACTTGGTTCCACTGAAGTAATATTTCAAAGATTTTTCCCAGGACCCATTCTAAGCAAAAGAAGTAAGGAGAGTTGCAAGCCCTTCTCAGCTTTAGTAGAACAATATTTTTGGAGAAGCTGGCATTTTGTCATCCCTCGGATCACCATGTATAGGTAACAGCTCTAACTCTAGGTGATGGAGGGCATGTCTTCAGGCTAGACTCTCTGTATCTGGATGGTGAGTGGATGGTACGGAGGAGGTTGCTGATACCATAGGACCCATACCTTGTTTAACTGGCCTTATTTTTAAAGCATCTTTGAACATACACTGCTCTGCTTAGTGGTCAGGGAAGCTATGTAAATGGCATAGGCAGTGTATATCTAGACCCAGTCTACTCTTCCTCCATTTTTATTTAGAAAAAATCAGGTCTTCCATGGATATCAACCAAATATGGCATGTAAGGTTTCAGTAAGACTAAGTACCTCCCCTTTTGTTAAGGCTGAACAAGGCAGCCCAGTAAGATTAATAATGTCCCAAAGCCAACAAAACAGTCAGAGGCAGCCCTTTTGAAAGAAATAAGCTCCAAAGAAATCCTTGATAGAAAGAGCCTGGATAGTATGTCTATGAACATGGAGGTATGCTTAGTTCCTAGGCTAAATTTATTTCACAGCTTCCAAATGTCAGTATAAAACAAAACCTTAAATTTCACTATTTCCTCAATAAATTGCAATAGAAAGCTTTGTCATCCATATTGAACAGGTAACAACTTGTTCCATAAACCAGAACCACAATATGGAAGAAAGCATAAAGTGGGAAAGAGATGAGAGTCTGTGCTTCTATAAATAAACTGATGAATTTTTATATAAATAAAATGATGAGTTTTTGTTTTGTATTATTGGATTTACAGCTGCATTGATCATGGAGAAAAGCTTAGAGAGAGCTATAAGCTGTTCACATCAACCTGTTAGGAGATATACATACATACATACATACATACATACATACATACACATAAATACATAGATGATGTTGCCAAATTAATTCATGAATTTCCCTATGGAATTTTATTTTTAATTATTATAAAGGAAAATAAGTACTTAAATACAGTATTCAGAAAATCCCATAAGTATAGAAACTAATACATATGTTTTCATATTCATTGGATTTGAGTAAATCTTTGACATATTAGAAAAATTTAATAATAGTTAATTTTAAAAAGCTTTGTTTTCTGAGTTAACAATATTTAGTCTGAAAAATAGTTTTTTTTCTTTTCTGCATTTATTAGCAAAATAAAAAAACTTATATTTACTAGATTCTAAGATTATAGAAATTATACATGTCATTTCAATAAAATCTCATATTCAGAAATCTCATTTTACCAGTATGAAATTCAGTGAATGTGTTAAAACAAATTCTCACATTGTGTTTTTGGTATGGTGTAAGTTTAGAGTCAAATTAAGTCAAATAAAGCAATAGAAACTAATTATTGTGAAGGTCATTTCTAAATAAGAAGTATTAGAAATTTATAATTTTGTTTGTTTACTTTTGGGTTCTTGTTGCTATGCAGTGCCGAGAAATAAGCCTATAGCTCTTTTATTAAATATGCTCTTTTGAAATTAGTGAAAATTTGTACTTCAAGAATTATGTATTTCTAAAAATTGTGCCATAGAATACATGTAAAATTTGCTAGTTTGCTATAAAATGCTAGAATTTGACAGATGACTTTAATTATCTTTTTTCTAACTTTTGGAGAAGAGAAAAGTTATAAATGGTACATTTATAAATGCCACACACACATGCACACCACACACACATACACATCATACACACAAATATCAAACACACACATGCACACCACATACATACCACACACACACCATACACACCACACACTCACACCACACACAAAACACCACCACACACATACACCAAACACAAACACACACACACACCTCCAGCATATGTAAATGGAACTATCAGAAATTATAGTGAAGGACAATGACCATATGAAGTGTATGCGAGAAATATAGATTGTATTTTTTAAAGAATAAAGCAGAGTAATTTTGTCCTGAAGCAAAATGACTGGTTATTCAAAATGAAAATGAAGGAAAATGTGAGATGAAAGTCTACAAGGATGTAAAAAGTTGCAAATCATTAGAGAAAGAGGAACTTTGTATTGTGTCATTAGATCTAGCTAAAATTATATGTTTATTTGTATACTTTTCAATGAATTTTCATATTAACAGTAACTATACATAAAAGCAAATTTAAAGTTTTCTGTTTGCTAAAATGACCAAATTCTATTTATCTATTTACCTTTTAATAATAAGAGATCTTTGCCCTTTGGGAAGTTAACCAAAGACACTGATGTCTTCCCAGAGTAGACCCCTATTCTTTCTGGACATTGTCATGTCCTTGGCTCTTTAAGAGAGGAGTGTTCCCACCAGTGATAAACTTAAGTGCTTTTATAATCACATCACCTTCTATATTTGTCTTTACAGTTTTTCTTTGTTGATTCATTCAAATAAACCACTGCTTACCTACAACTACACGGAATCTTCTTAGTGAGTATTCAAACCTTTTGAAATTTTGGACAGCTTATGATAATTTGCCCCCAAATTAATTTGAGGTTTTCCTACTCTGCTGAATTTGAGGTTTTCCAAAAGCCTCTGGAAACTCTGAATTGGCTTGCTCTTTTAACCCTGGAATAGAAAAGTTTAAAATTATTTAGATTAAGTTGAATTATGTGAAAAAATACTGCTAAATAACAAGAAAGGCTTAAAATTATCCACGTTAGCTTTGTACGGGGAAACATTAACATATGTATTTCAGAAAGTGTATGGAGTTTCTGTAGATATGCTAGTGCCCTCACTGTCTATGATATATAACCTGATATAACCAGTGATGGTGTTCCAGTTATTTTTTAAATACTACATTTTACAAAAGCATCATAATTTTGTTAACTGTATTGCTTCTATGCTGAAATTTCACCAGACTTTTAGTTAAATTATTTTAATTCTTTGTCATTCAGAGATCATATGTTTTATTTTCATGATTTCTTTAAGCTTGTTATAACCATCTCCAAGTCAGAGTGTTTCTCCTCAAAAGGAACCACAAGAAAAGGCTGTGCAAGGTTTTCTGAGATCAATGAATCTGACATTAAATAAACTTTGGTTCATATTGCTGGTTTGAACCAAATGTCCAAGATGCTAATTTTGCTCAGTAATTTAAGATTCAGTAGAACAGCGATTAATTTGCCTTTACTCTATTTTGTGTTGCTTTAACAGAATACCAAGGATTGTTTAATTTGTAAAACACGTGCTTTTCTCTCACTGCTCTGGAGTTTGTGAAGTCTGAGAATGAGGCACTGGGTTTTGGTCTCATCAGTTCCTATTGCTGTAATAAAAAATGTCTAATATGAACAACTTAAAAAGAAGAAGAATTTATTTGGCTCATGTTTGGAAGAAAGCCATGCAAAATTTATATTGCCTAATGACACACTCCTATTGAGCTACTTGATCCAATTATGTACCACCTCATAAAGTATTCTGAAGTCCCCAAATAGCACCATTAGCTGAGGTCCAGGCCTTAACGCATGCTTCTTTAGAAATTAGGGTGTTTCATAGCCAAACCATAACAAGAGTGCTTTTATTAGATCCTCACATGGCAGAAGGTCATAAAGAAACTATCTCTGAAGGCTGGAGGAAGCTTCATTTACAAGATCTTTAATCCTATTGAGGGGGCACTCCCATGCATTAAACACCACTTAATACTACTGTAACAAGGATTTAGAGCCTGTGTCTGTCACATGACTCTTCACTTAGGTCTGAGTTTATCCAGTGGGACCAGCAAATGGGATGAGATTTTAGTACTTCTACCTCCATGTTGTGCCTGTCTCCATTGCTGACTCTTTTCTAAAGTTATCTGGGATTCCAGAAACAAGACTTTGGGATAAAATGAAATGAATATACTCCTGAGCATCCATGACTTGTAAAACAACTACAAGGCCTCTATGTGAGCAATCCAATGACAAAGGTCAACCAGATACCATGTGAACAAAACTGGCTTGCTATGTCCACCTGCCCATTGCCCCTTTGCCATGTTTCATCCTACAGTGCGTCTAGGCACCTTTCTCTGCCTGGCATAGCTCTACTGACTTCAGTTCTGCTTTTATTTTTTCCATCACTGTCTTCATTGATTTGGGGGTGAACAGCCAGACCTAGTGTTCTAGGACCCCCAGAGTCAGCCCTGCCGCCTAGGATTCCAGTCCCACTGTCATAAGAGCCACACCTGGAATTTAGAGAGCATATGTTGAAGCCATAGTGTGCACAGAGATTGAATATACTGATGAAGGATGAGGAAAGATCATTGTGCTTCTTTATTTTTCCATGGACATTGGATATCTTTTTTATTACTCTTTCAATTTTTGAGATTATAATATAGTTACCCTATTTCCCCCTTTTATCTATCCAGACTCTCCCACATATCCCTCTTTGCTCTCCTTCACATTCATGGCCTCTTTTTTTCCCATTAATTCTTGTTACACACATGCACACACACATATGAATGTATCACAAATATAACTTGTTCAGTTTTATCAGTTTACAAAGTGATGAGTTTCGTTATTTCGTTTTCACTCACACACTACGCTGTTGATTCTCCTCTCTTATTTCCCCCTGCTCTCTAGCTAAGCAGATAGTCTAGTCTTCACACGCATGTACACACATACACATACACAAAAAAATCTTGTAAGCTTAAATAGCAAAACGAAAACAACGTGGAAAATCAAAAGATGGGATAATGAATTGAACAGAGAGTTTTCCAAAAGGAGAGAGGGAGAGATAGAGGGGGAAGGAGGGGGAGCAAAGGAGGGAAAGAGGGAGAGAGGAAGGAAAATGAATGGCTAATAAATATTTGAAATGTTTTAATATCTTAAGTCATAAGGGTAATTCAAATAAAAACTGCTTCACTTTCCAAAGAGAATGGGAATCATCAAGAAAGCAATGCTGGTGAGGATGGGAAGGAAAAAAGAGTCCTGCTCACTTCTGCTGGGAAAGCAAACTGGAGGCATCCGTATGGAATCAGTGTGGACATCTCTGAAGAGACTGAGATAATGAGGACCATAGGACCTAATTGTAGTGTTCTTGAACAAATACTCCAAGGACATTATATCTGTCCTCAGTCATACTTCCAAATTCATGTTTATTTCTGCTCTGTTCACAGTAGCAAAGAAAAAGAACTACCTCAGATGTGGTTTTTGTTGGGTTTTTATTTAAAATATTATAATTTCTATTTTCTTGATAGCTTTCTTTCACCCAATAAGTTATCATTGACTCATAGAATTTTGTAGACACAATACTTTTATAAACAGAAGTGTTATGTTTTTCTTTCTTCATATCCCCAGAATTTATAAATTTTTTCAACATTATTATTTTCATGGTGATGCAGTTATTAATGTAAGTTCAATTGAAACAGAACATATTGAAAACATATAACTTAAAAGCATGACCTTGACTGACATCTTGTATGTAATATGCACACATGAAATTATAGATAGCCTAACAGCTTTAAGTAAATAAGATTTATATTATGGAGCTAAAGATTACAAAGCTCAGCTGAAAGCACAAGCCTGATACTTTCTATGCACTGTCCTCAGTGTTACAAGAGAAGGAAGCTTCTTGGCATTTCCAGACTCCTTGGGATATCTGGAAACCTCAACAGAAACAGAAGTGATTGAAAGCTAGAGATACTGTGGGCATACATATTGTCCTGCTGTGCCAATACCAAAATCTCTACTTTCCAAACAGCAGCATATTCTCCCAGGATTCTGGAGGCCAAGGATTTCTAGAACAAAGTAACAGCATCTTCTGTAAGACTTCTAACTGTGTACTTGGGTGGCAGAAAAGAAGGCAGAATCGCACCTCTCCTAAAAGCCTTTTCAAAATAACATTAATCTATTCTTGAAGGTAGAGCCTTTATTATATAAGCATTTCCCAAAGATGACACTTTTTAGCACCACCATGTTGGGATCAAGGCAGCAACAGAAGATTTTGAGACACATTAAGCAAATAACAGCAGGTAAATATTGGGGTTGTTTTGTTGTTGTTTGTTGGGTTTTGTTTTTTGTTTGTGTGACTTTTTTATCTTTGTGTCCTACACTTGAGACTCCTTAGCAAAGGTGAAACAAGTTAAATGTAAGAAACACTACATGGTCAGTTACTATTTTGTTCTACTTAAGTTTAATGAATCAAGATATATTTTGCAAACAAGAACAGTGTTTCTTTTCTTATCTTTAACAAATATAGATATAAAAATGTATTTCAATAAAAAATGTTCAGTTTTTGAGCTATTTTTATGACTTTGTAAATTAGAGCCTAACATTTTTAATATTCTATTAGTTATTAAGAGTTATAGGAAGGAACTCTGTATATTAATAGAGGAGAAAGATAACTACCAACCCAGTTACACAGCTTGTGACCTACGATGGTGACCTGCTTGCAAGATACCCTGGTTCAATAGGGGTACAAAAGTTGTAGGCTTAACCAGCCACTACCTGACTGGAATTAAGACTCCCTCCATGAGATTAAATCTGTATCCAACACTGCTCATGTAGTCAAGAACCTGAAACTACCTAGGACATGGACCTAGGGGAAAACCAAATACTACTGTTCTGCTTCTGGATTCACTAGGTTCATCGTCTACTCAAAATATTAATCATTGTTTTTCTTTTAGTTTCAATAGAAATATTCAATGCTTTATTAAGGTTGTGGGTGCCACTTATTAAAAAATAATGTGTAGTGTTTGTAAATGATCTAAAATTCACCTACTTGAATTACAAAACAAAAATATTTGGCCACTGGCAAGATCCAACCATCATTCTCTATGGTTGAATTCTCAATGCCTCTTTTTTTCTAATGAGAGGGGCATTGCAGGAGATACCTTTATTGATAGCATTGCAGGCTAGCCTCACCTTTTACCTATAAAAACTGCATACTCCCATCACAAATAGATAAATACCAGTGTATTTCCTTCTAGTTTAAGCCCTTGGCCATGAGATGATTCCCAATATTCCCATAAAGTTTCTCCTTTAAAAAACACAATGCTACTAGCAAAATTTAGTTTGCCCCAAGTTCACCAAAACATCCTTGTCTAACTTTTCCAGATAATAGAAGACAGGGCCCTGATCCCCCTTTAGAACCTGAACTTTTTAGTGGCTTACAATTATAAATTTTGGATTATAGATTTAGATTTTCAACCAGCCATGACTATCTTTCCAAGGACTTGAGACCAGTTCATTAAATACAAAAGTCAAGAAAAGAGCTCTGAGGTTTCACTTCTAATGCTTGTGGGAAGATAGTATTTGAATATTGGTCACCCCTAAAATCCATTGTTTAAATAACAAAATAACAGAATTTTGAGAGAAGTCTTTTCAAAAAAGTCATGCCACCAAGGATCCACCACATGAGTGCATCGATGCCATTACTGTAGGAATGTGTTCTTCATAAAAGAGCATTCTGGCATTTCCCTGGCTTCCCTTGACCTTCCAGCTTCTATATCTCATATTATAGTAGGAAGGCTTTCATCAATGCTTCATACTTAATCCTTGATCTTCTCAGTCTCTAAAATAATAAGTCAATAGAATTGCTGTTCAATATGAACTGTACCATTCCAGATAGTATATTATACCAGCAAAATCGGGTGACGACATCCAGCCTGAGAAGGTGGCAGACTCTTGCTTGGACCACTACATCCTAAAATGAAGCACAATTTTTTAACGTATTGATCTGAGGGCTGGAATAAAAAGCAAGATATTTAGATGTGTGGATTTATGTTTTTTTAGCCTTTTCCTCCACATGCATGAATAAAACTCTTTGTGGAAATTCAAAGGGGGAAGTTTCAAATGGGAGAAAAAAAACTGCACCTGTAGTTTCAAAATATAGCACAGAGAGCAAAACAAGAAGAAACCCAACATTGACCTCTGCCCTCCACAAGGCAGGAGAATATGCAGGTGTATGCATATTCATGGGTGTGTGCCTCAATGCACATGCATGCAACACACATATGAATGGAACACATGTACACATCTATATAATACATACACATAGCTTAACACACACACACACACACACACACACACACATACACAAGAAGCTTTCCATTGGGAATTTCTTTGACCTGAATCTAAGCAGAGTCTTTAAAGTAGGACACTGCTGTAAATACTTTACAGGTAGGAAGGGGTTAAGCCCATACAAGTGGGATGAGAAGAGCCCATACAACAAGCAATGAGAAAATATGTTTTTCACTACTATTTCCCATTGCTTTTGGTATATTCTTCTCCCAAAAAGTTTCCTATATGGTTTCCTGTAGGGTCAAACCGCTAACAGTAGATTTGCTTAGCTTTCATGTCTCTCAGAGTAGCTTTTACATTTCTATTTTTGAAGATGTTTTACTATACATGTTTTTTGTTTTTTTGTGCTTTTTTTCTGAAATGCTCTCTTGCTTCTTCTCTTGAATCATTTTAAATTTCTTCATCTTCTCAAGTTATCATAGTTTCTTAAGGGCAATATGCTATCATCCTTGACCTTTGAACTTTGTAGATGCCTTTTGAACTTGGCCTTTTGAGCTTCATTGATTCCTTTTATTGCTTTTACTATCTTGGGTACAACTTATTTAACAATTTAGTAAGGTTGTATAATAATTGCTTTATTTATGTTTATCACTCACAATTTATAAAACTTCCAGATATTTGAAGTCATTTTTTGTCTAATTATTGTTAAACACAGCTAGTGTGTAGTTTACTTGTAATTCTTCTGAATATATTCTTTATTTCAAATACTGTATTATAATTTAATAGATATTTTGTATGGATCTTGTTGGTCATTTATTTCTATTTTAATCATATTTATTGGATGGATTTTCCAACATCTTGAGCATATTTATGATAGTTACTTTAACATCTGCACCTGTTAAATTTATCATCCCTGTCATTCCTGTGTCAGTTTATATTGACTGATTTTCCTGCTGTATAATATGTTTCTGCTTGTTGTAACATCTGGTAATTTTCTTTTGGAAGTCGGCCATTGTGGATTATGTATTTTGGGGATCTGGGTTTCTTTTATGGCTTTAAATAATGTTGTACATTTTTCTCTGGTGCAGTTAAAACACCGATGTCAGCTGGAGTGCTTCACATATCACCTTTAAGCTTGCTTAGAGCGAATTCAAGGTCCTATGGGCTAGGAATGATGTCTCCTCAGAGCACTACCTGAAGACTTGTGTATTAAAAAGTCATTCCATTTTGTCTGATGGGATGCTCAGTGATTCCAGCCCACATGAAATTATGATTCACTGCCCCTACTGTTTCCCATGGTTATTTCCATTGTCTTATACAGTCATTTTTTTTAAGCTGGAGAAGGGGTGCTACTGCTCTGTCTATCTATATACAGTTCCCCCTCTATAAGAGATTCACATCCTCTAGGTGGGTTTGACCTTTTCACCTCTGATGCCATCCTCTTTGATGACCATTGAGGGGCAAACCCTATTGCACTTCCTCCTGTAAACAACCAGATGAATAACATTTGTGTTTATATCATTTGGTGCTCTTCTTTCATGGATCACAAGCCAGAACTGCCTACGGTGCAGTGTTTGACAACCACGGTATTACATATCCTGACCCCTAGTTTCCTAGTGGTTTCTGTTAGGAGTGTGACTCTGATTCTAGTTATTCTGTCCTAATGCAAATCAGTCTTACTTTAGATATATTCTAATAATACAAAAGAATATTTATATTAATTGTTTGAGGATTTCATTATGCATACAATGTATTTTGATAATATTCATCTTCTGCACCTTGCTCTAACTACCCCCATATCAACCACCAACTCCTTTTCTTCCTCCAAACTCTGTATCCATTTTCTCTTAATAGCTCACTGAGTTCTACTACACTCATGAGTATGGGACTAGTCACTGGAGTATTCCCGCCAGGGACACCTCTTAAAACTGACTCTTCTGCCCCAAGAAGCCATCAACTGCCCATAGGTTCTCAGTTAGCCATCAACTGTCCATAGGTCCTCAATTAGTGGTGTGGACTTTGGAAGTCCTCTATCCTCTATGCTAGAATGTTGACTGATTTAATCTTATGCAAGTTTCGTGTAGGTAATCACATGTGTTGTAAGTTCATTAAGTGCAGAGATTCTGTCTTGTCTATAATACACTGTTGCACGAGAGTGTTCCCTAACCCATGGCTCTTACACTCTTTCTGCCCCCTCTTCCCAGACAGTCCCTGAGGGAATAGGGGTGGTAGAGATGTCCTACTTGTGGCTGAACTTTCCATTCTTTGCACTTTGAACAGTGAGTTGTTTGTGCTTTCACTGCAATGCTGGTTAGTTTTCATTGTTGTTATTTTTTGTTTTGCATCATTTGGTCATCCTGATCCAAACGAGAGTCACCTGGGGAAAGGTAACCTCCAGTGAGAAAATATCTCCATCAGATAGGCCTGTAGGTAAGTCTACGGGGCATTTATTTTTTGATTGATGATTTGATATGGGAAGGTACAGCCAGATGTGGGTGGTGTCACCCCTGGACAGCTGGCTCTAGACTGTGTAAAATAGCAAGCTGAGAGAGCTGTTGGGTACAAGCCAGTGAACAAGGTTCCTTCATGGGTTCTGTTTCAATTCCTGCATCCAGGTTCCTTTCCTGATGTGAGTTCCTGCCCTGCCCTTCCTCAGTGATGGCCTTGGACAGGCAACTGGAAGTTGAAATAAACGCTTTCACCCCAACTTGCTTTTGCTTAGAATGTTTCAAACACAATAATAGAACAACTAGGACAACTGTCATCCACTGCACAAAGAAACTTCTCCCATGAGGTCTGTGAGATGCATTAATCTATTAAGTATAGAGATACAAATTTAGAGGGTACTTTAACAATATGGCTGTTTAGGAAAAAATAACCGTAGCAGTAGGTTCACTCATGGGACATATTTGCTACTCAGCTATAGATTCTTGTCCAGATTTACAGTACCAGGCATACATCGCTTCTTATGGAGCAGGGTTTATATCCAATGAGAAGGCAGTTGGATACACCCATTACATTCAGGTCTGTATTTTATTCGTTGGCATATCTTAACCCACTGGTCATGATTACCCTTTGCAGGGTTCATAGCTAGATAGGAGTGACTTTTCTCCTACAGCAACCTAACACTTTCCTGTACAATGAAAGCTACCAAGCAGAGAAGAAGCTTCCTGGTCCTGACCAGTTGACTTTTCCATCCTGTGACTAAAGTGTGTAGTGTCTTCAGCAGGTGTTACTACATGATACATATTTTAAAGGAAATGAAGGCTTAACGATGGCATGGTAGTTTAATGAGTAAATTAAGTAAATTTAGGAGTAATGAGAAAAAGTGCAATAATGTGACCAGAATTAAATAAAAATCTAGCAAAAAAATAGGAATCTGAAATAGTGATTAAGTGACTAATCGTGATTAAGAGTGATTAAGTCTGGAAGTTGAAGTAAAGCAGATGATCTCTAACTTTATGGCCATTTATGTAAAACTAAAACTTTTAGAAATTATACAAAAGAAATGTGCATGTTAACTTTGCCAAAGAAATTATTTTTATATTGCTGTTTTTGTTTGTTTTGTTTTCTTTGAAACTGAGCTTCTCTATTTAGTTTTGGCAGTCCTATAACTCACTCTGTAGATCAGACTGACTTGGAATTCAAAAGATCTGCCTGCTTCTGCCTCCTGAATGCTGGGATTAAAGGTATGGACTACCACATCCACCTAGAAATGTTTCAATTAACATAGTCTTCAAAAAATAAAAATTTGGCTAAACCAGTGTCCGCAACAAAGACATTGTGATCTTTCATCCTCCCACTGTGCTACTTTAGAGTGTTCATTCTGTTTTATAATCACATGCTGTCATTTAAGTACAGCACAGAAAGAACACAACACAACAGGTAAGAGTATTGCCTACACATCAGCAAACCTTCACATCCCCTGGTCCAAGCGGCGGTCAGAGATAAAAACCGAGAAGTGTCTTCCCACCTAATACACACAGCTTTCTGTTTTCCTACAACCTGTTTCAGTGACTGATTCAAACATTTGCCTTAGAATTTAAAGTGCCCATCTCTGTCTCGCTCACTGTTCTTTACTTTCCTTCCTTTAGACTTTTCATTCTTGCCTCTGGAGAACCAAAGAAAGAAAGGATACTGGTCTTATTCAAGGCACTCCCCCCTCCCCACCCATTCAGGGCTCTGGAAGTAATATATCTTTGACTTAAGTCCAGTTTCAATGATGTTCTGAGTCTGACCTTATGATTGGAAAGTCGGGAACTCTCATAGGCTATCTCGGGGAACACCAGTAAAGACACCCAGGAGGGATACAGAGGCAGAGTGGGGGCGAGGTAAGCTCAGACTAAACAAAGATAAATCAAGAGTCATTAAATTTCTACCAGGAGAATCAAATTTCCCTTGGGAGGGAACCTTGGTGACAGGTTAGACAGCTAGGCATGAGGCTTCCTGGTGGAAAAGGAAATTTCCTGCAACAGGCACACTGAGTCTCCATACCCAGTGCCTTCTTTCCTATCAAGGCAACTTGCTAGCTACTCTGGTATTGGGATTCTCATACAGCAAAAGGGCTCAAGACAGGAACCAACATATAGGTGTTCTTATAACAAGAAAATCATGTCCTGTTATAATAAACTGGTGTATAATTGTTCTGAGAGTATAAACTTGTCACCTACGATACAGTCTATGCTCAAAGTCTCCTCTGCAATGGCACTAGAGAGTCCAGTTAGTCCTCTTCCCATTTTGACTTCCACTCATTTCTAGATCTGCTATACATTTTTATAAGTTATTTGAACATGACACAACTTTGTCAAGAACTCACTGATAAAAATTCATGAAGAAAATGGAAGGGAAAGTGAAGCAATTTAACTCAGAAATCTTTATTGTAACTGATGGAAACACCACTCAACTGAGCTCAGAAAAAAAAGAAGAAGAACAGGGATGGAAGTTGTCTCGTGGATAAGGTATGCTTTTAACATGGCAATTTCTCCCAAAATTATCTGTAGATTCAGTATATTCTCTACCAAAATCCCAACAAAAGGTTTATTCCTTAAAAAAACTTATATATACATATATGCTTAAACACATGAAAAATGAACTTAGATTCTTAATGATTAGCAAAAATCAGTTAAATTGTATCATAGACCTAAATGTAAAAATTATTTTAAGAGGAATTTGGAAGAAAACCAAATAGAGAGTTGTAGTAGCTCTGAATTAGGATATATCTCAGCTATAAAAATAACAGCATCATTTTGTTGGTGTACAAAAGAGTTCCAGCTTGAAATGGATTATAACAAAGGTTTATTTATTAGGAGATAAACTCACAGAAAGAGTAGTGATCCACAGTTCTCTGCATGCGCTGGGAACAGGAACCAAATCCAACAGCCAAGAGGCCCGCACATACTTTTGTCTGCATTTATAGTACATGAGACCATGCCCCAAATGGGCTGGTATCTTAAAGGCTGTTGGCTGAAGGAGTTTCAACAGCACCTCCCTCTTTTGTCTAAGTAAGAGAGTTCTAAGCCTAATACAAAACCATATACTGTAAGAACAAATATCAAGTATTGTCTACCCTTAGACCCATATTTTGAAGACAGGATACCTTTATGCTGATTTAACTTAGCAGCCTCCAGAATCAAATGTCTCTTTGCAGTCAAAAAATTCAAAGAAAACGCAATAATATACATAATCCAGACTCTCTTTGTATATTTCATCTTTACGTGGCTTGCTTTTTTTTACTCCTTTAAACTATGACTGTCTGTACTCTTTTATATTACTGTTACTTTCTCTTTGAAGACTTTATTTCATTTTTTTAAAATTGTCTATATTCTTTTACTTCTCTCTTCCATGCCTATGTACATTTTTAAAAACACACTGTGACCCATTCAGAGGTTTATTTTTGCCTGAATCTGTCTTTATTGGGTATCTGTAATCATTTTCTGACTAGGAGTGCCCTTTTTAAAAAAAAATGATACAGGTATGGCTGGGACCAACTCTGTGGCCCTGCCTGTTTGCTCTACCAGGTCCAACATGACAGAGGTATGTTCACCGTATGTTCAGTGCCTCCGCGAGCCTTGCTCACTACCCCAGCTCCCAGGATGTAATTGGTCTGTGTCGCCATTAAACGATTTGCAACACACTACTCACAAACCCCGTTTGAATGCCCCATATCAGGACCTCCTAAAAGAACCAGAGCCATTCATGCAAACCAGGAAGCTGTTTTTTTGTTTGTTTGTTTGTCTTTTGTTTTTTTTTTGGGGGGGGGTTTTTTTGTTTGTTTTTAAAGGAGCTGCACAGNAAGCTGTTTTTTTGTTTGTTTGTTTGTCTTTTGTTTTTTTTTGTTTTGGGGTTTTTTTTTGTTTGTTTTTAAAGGAGCTGCACAGTTTTAACTGCTAATGCTGAGTCAGGAAGCTTTCTCTTAAAGAAATCATGGCTCTTCTTGCCTCTAGCAAACAGAGTCTATCCAAAAAAAAATGTAGCTACTGAGAATCTGTGCTTGTTTTTTGTTTTGTTTTTCTTTTTCTTTTAGGTCTTATGCGGATCTGTGCCTGCCCCAGACGGTGGGTGACAATTTGGTGGTGTATAAAAGAGTTCCAAAATAAAATAACCCAGAATGAAGCATAACAAAAGTTTATTTATTGAGTTTATGGTTAAACTCACAGAAAGAGTAGCCATCCATAGTCCTCTGTGTGTGCTGGGGCCTGGAACCAAGTCCACCAGCCAAGAGACTTGTGCACGCTTTACATGAAACCACACTCAAAGTGGGCGGGTATCTTAAAGGCTATTGGCTGAAGGAGTTCCCACAGCACCATCTAGACCAGAAAACAATGTGGATGGAATGGAATTACATTTTTCTTTTTAAAAAGCACCAGTGACATAACAGAAGAGCAAATCACAGGTCTGAGAGAATATTTTCTTTATATATTATATACCTTATATATATATATATATAGCATATATTATATGTCTTTATATATTATGCTCATTTTTAAAGGACATCCATTTAGAATGTATGAGAAACACAAAATTTCAGGAAGATGACTAAATAAACTACGGGCAAAACATTTGACTAGACAATTCATATAGCATGTGTCTCCATGGCCAATAAGTACAGGAAGGGAAGCTCATCAGCACTAGTTCCTAGGAGAATGCCAAGCACAACCCAGAACTCCAAACCTACACCAAGTAGACAGGTCGTGACGGATCAAAAAGACTGCAGACGGGAAGGGCACTAAGATGGACGAAGAGGTTGGACATGTAAGGGAGATGGATGTGCAAAATGGGTTTTTGTTTGTTTTGCTTTTAATAAATCCTTTTTTTAAAGTTTTCTTTTGTGCGGGACACTACAGGGTAGGTGAGATATTGAGGGCCTGGGGTATGAGCAGGATTGGGGTACATGATGTGACCTTTCTTAAGAACAAATAAAAAATTATGCTTAAAATAAAAAACTGCGGTACCAACACTACTTAGGATACTAATTAATAATATTAGTAGTCATATAAAATAGTAGAATTATATCGAAACAGTTTTTTTCTTAAAGGTTTAAAAATAAACAGTATATGATCCATCAATTCTACCCAAAAATGATATAATAATGTTCAAAAAAACTCTACTCATGCATTAAAAGTGGTGTTATTCATAATACTCACAAATTCAAAACAAAATATATATCACTTGGTAAAAGATGGAGAAAATATGCTACCTCAGGACAAAGAAATATTGGTCAATTATAAAGAAATAAAATGTAAGGCACACCTCAACATGGGTGAATGTCAAAAACAATATTCTGAATGATATCAGACAGCCTTGATACCAATATTATATGGTTCTTGATTATATTCATGTAAAATTCCAGAAAAATAAAAACACAAGTATCGAGAAAGAAAGCAAATGAACCCGCTGCTGAAACGGGAGGTGTGAATGGTAACTGAGCAAGCCAGTGTCAGAAACATGCCACACTGAGAGTCTAATACCCCTTAAATCTCCTAACACTCCTCGAATTAAGTGTGTTCATGATATGGTTCTATTTCCTGATATGTAAATTACACCTTTCTAAATGCATTCCCATGTAAATGAACAGAGCCCTTCAACCAAGCAGGAAGATTTGTATGTGACCAGTTCTCTGAGAAAAGTAAACCTGATTTGCATACAGTCAAGAATGAGTGTCTATGCCTCTCAGCTCCTGTGTGTGTTTGTGTGTGAGTGTGCGCGCATGCGCACATCACATATACCTTTGAAGAGTCTCCTCCATGTAATTAAACTACACTTCCATTTGATAGGCAGGGAGACTAATTCTTGCAGGTGTGAAGGTTCATACTGCTGGTCACATGGCGAGTACATCCCTGGCACAACTAGAATTATTTGTCAGGCTGCACAGTCTTTTCTTAAGGGCACTCTTCTTTTATCTTGTACTTCTCCTAAGAAGTTAGCTTCCATTTCAATAGCATATTGCCTCCATTTTTTCTAGATAAGACATTCTCCAGACCTATATTGAAGACATAGCTGTCATCAAAGACTAAATTCTCTCTCAAATTCTCTCCAACACTGTTTTTTTTTTCATTTTTTTTAACTCCAAACCTCTAGTACTCCACTTTTCTTCAGGCATCTGAATGTTTAATTTTCAACAGTTTCCCTCCAAATGGAAATCACTATTGGTACGGCAAGCATTTGGAGTTTTATTATTGATTTATGCCTCGGGTGAAGAGGTTAATTAAATGTGAATTTTAAGCCGACAACATGATTAGGAGAGTGAGGCAGCCGGAATTCATGAATACTTCCAAAGCCATTAAAACTATTTAAAATGAGCGATGAATGGAGGCAGGAGTGTGGGGGTGGGGTAGTCACACCGAGCATCCCAGTTATTTGTGACTAGATTAATGAAATTCTGAAGAATTACAGAATCTTTCCAAGGCATTCAAGTCCATCTGGGTTTTTACTTTGCATTTATATTGACATTAGCATGGAATATAATACATTCTTAATAAACCACTCTTCCATATTCTCTTTGGTTTTTTTTTCTATTTAAAATTGCATTTTCAGGCCCTGAGTTTATTCACATCAACGAGCCACTCTGGAAGATGGGAAAGTCTTAGCTTGCCAACACATAAAGTGTTCATAGGACGGCTTGTTAAAATGCAGGAGACTCGGTCCTTCAATTCACCAGGGCTCTCAGGCACAACTTTGAAGGTCATCTTTAAAAAATCTGAATGAGGGTTTTTTATCATAAAAACATGCTGAAAGGTTATTATAAACAAGGGATTTGTTATATTTTGATGCTACTGCAATTGTAGCTATAAAACTCCACACTTGCTGCATTTGAATTGGTAACAGGCATGATCCCACTTACACCATAGTGGTATGAATAGATCTGTAACTGTGATGCAGGACACAGAAATGTTGGCACCATGCCAACTGGAGCAAGCCCACGTCAGAGTCATCCTCGCTGTGATAAAGTAAGCTGGTATCTGTACCTGGTAGTAACATCCTCACAACCATCTATTGTGTAGAAACAGCAGAAAAGATGTGGGCATGGATGAATACCAAGTCAGAACCAAAGGCTCGGGGAAATGGAGTTTGAACATCAGTCTAGAATCACATATTTCAAGTGGAGAGGATTGAAATTTCAGACAAATGCTGAAATGACGGCTGGCTAAGGTGGTGGCATGGGAGAACAAAGAATTTTCAATTAAAAACTATGAAGCCATGCACTGAAGCATGAGGAAGGTTGTCTCATTTCATACAAACAAGACAGTGACAATCGTGTGACTCCAGGCAACGTGTCACTGAGTTTTGTCCTTCCACATCAGGGTGTGTGCAACAGCAGTACTCCAGTGGGTTGTGTCTTTTGAGAGCTGGGTAGGACTTTTGGAACCTAGAGATTGATGCCCTCCATCTGGAGAGGCTAGCTGGAGCACTTTTCATGATTCTTGAAGTCCCCAGGAAGATAAGAGAGGCACTGCTTTGGCTATGGCTCAAACTCAAAACATTCCCCAGTGGCTCATGCCTTGCACCCTTAGTTGTGAGCTGACAGGCTTTGAGTTGCTGACTCCATGCCTAGGGCTCTGAGCTAGGGAATGGATTAATGCCTTGATGGATTTATAAGATGGTGGCATTACTAATAACAGGTGGCTCCTAGCTGAGGGAAATAGGTTAGTGGTGTGTGGACATAAGGCCTGCCCTTCCCTAGCTTCCTCTTTTATGTCCTATTCTTTGTTCGTTGTCTGCTGAGAGGAAGGATGGTCTGTTTGATCAAGTGCTACCACTTCCTTGACATCAGCCCTAATCCTGGCTCAAAGCAACAGGCTGAAATAGGAAATTGCCGAAACCATGAGCTAAAGCCTTTGCATCCCTCTGCATTGTTTCTCCCTGATATTTTTCATAACTTTAACCACCCCCTTTGTGCTTTTATTTCCACTTCAGGAATTGATATTGTCCATAGTAAATGGCACATGTTCATTCAACATATTTAGTTTCTTCCCCTGTCAGTAACTTCCCTTGGTTGCAGACAGCCAACCTGGCCTTCCACACAAGCCTGGGTTACATCCCTTACAAGTCTGGGTAGAGGCATTGCCCAACATATAGGAGGGTCATTGATGACATTTTGGGTCACATAATTATTTTGTTTGAGAATGAGACCGCATACACTATCAGCTACTCTGGAGGCTAAGGCAAAAGTTCAAGATTAGCCTAGACTACAGAGTGAGTACTGGTCTCAATATGGGTAATTTAGTGGGGACCCTGCCACAAACTAAGAAGCAAAAAAAAAGGGCCTGCGATGTAGTTCATGGATAGAACATTTACCTAACATATACAAAGCCACAGCTTCCATCACCAATGTCAGTCCATCAGAGGGGGAAAAAAACTAATTACCAAATGCACCCTAGTGAGGCTAAAGACTTCTGATTCAGAAGATCATTTTAAAGACCATTACTTTGATATGTTGGTCTTGAAAACCATATTTAATTGATTTTTTTTTGGTTTTTTGAGATAGGATTTTTCTGTAGCTTTGGATCCTGCCCTGAAACTAGCTTTTGTAAACCAGGCTAGCCTCGAACTCAGATATCCACCTGCCTCTGCCTCCTGAGTGCTGGGATTAAAGGCCTGTGCCACTCCGGCTGGGCTTGAAGACCATATTTCATATAGTTAAGCTCTGGCTATATTCTTACCCAAAAGGAAATGAGTTATGTGAAGATTTAGTAAGAGGTGGGGTATAGACAACAAAACTGGCTGTTAGAGGAGGCTGTTTCAGGAGACAGAAAGCCACCTCTACTACCTAAAAAAGATACCCCTAGATGACTCCCCACAGCCACCTCCTGTCTGCCTTAATGCTAATCTCACATCGTTCTGACCGGAGAGAACAGCAGCCACAGTGGAAGGGTTTGCGTTGGTCCAGAGTTTCTGAGGTAACAGTGTGCAGGTTTTGGTCCTGCTGCTTCTGGACCTGTGGTAAAGGAGAAAAATCACACTGGGAACAGACGTTGGAGAAAATGACTCACCACATAGTAAGCAGGAGGTAGAGGGAGACAGAGAGGGCCCGGAGAAACAGACCCGCAACCATGAATCTGCTCTGCCAACAAGATCTTATCATTTAAGTGTTTAGAATTCCCTCAAACAACGCACGGGCTCAGGGACCCAGCTTTAACATATTTAACTCGAGGGAAATGTTCCATATTTAAACCAAAGCTCCATTGAGAGGGATGCTTTGCCTTAGGACTGCTCAGTACCCTCACACAGGCTTAATCTTTTCCCCGTGTCTAGCAGTCGAGGATCAGCCGAGCCAGGGTTAGAGGGAGTAATTTCCCTTCATCTCCCTGTCATGAGCCTTTATTTCCAGTTCTGTTTCTTTTCAAAGAAGCTGACAGATTGAATATCAACTCCCTTCGGGGAAAACCCTCCTCTCCACTGGTGTGTGCTCTTGCTAGATGTCCTCAGCAGACAGCTAGTTCTGAGCCCTTGAGCACAAGGCGTACTCACAAAGCAGCAATCAGTGGCTTTTCTATCTTCTCCTTTTAAATTACACATGTGAATTGTAAGCTCTCTCATCTGTAATAGTCATTAAAATTTTGTTTCTTCAATATTAAACTGGTATACACAGAATTTCAGCAATGTGCTTTGCGTCTTTTCCCTGAGTGCCTAGAATAGTGTCTTCTGTATAAAACACAACAAAGTACCAAATAAATGAAAGCAGGCCTATTTTTCTTTAATGCCTTAAGATCATAGTTTTATAGGTTTCAAAGCTCTTATTCAAACGATCAAGTGACAAAAAAGATGCAGTCTTATCCATGCACTGCCCGTGGTTCTCAACCCATGGGTTGTGACCCCTTTGGTGGGGGGGGAGGGTGTAAAATGACCTTTTACAGGGGTCGCATATCAGATATCCTGCTTATCAAATATTTATGTTACAATTCATAACTTCATAACAGTAGTAAAATTACAGTTCTGGAATAGCAACAAAATAATATGGCTGTGGTCACCATGACATAAGGAAATATATTAAAGGGTCACAGCATTAGAAAGATTGAGAGCCACTGTTTGGTGCCACCTTGAGACCACTGGACAAGTTCACACACCCTAGAGTTGTGTTTCTTTCATAAGTTTGTGTGTCTAATCTATCTCCCTGACAGATGCTGCGTGTCTTGGCTGTCCTGGCAGTTGCTACTCACCAAGATAATAAAGAAATGGTTGGGTGTTAATAATTGTTGATTTCTTAACCTTAACTAAAAGAGGCTGCTGGCATATCTACTCCAGTTTCAACTGTGGAAGAGGCACACAACGACAGGAAATGGAGCTGACAAAATCAGGTGTGTGGATAGGACTTGGCAGAGGAGAGTTTTGAATTAGTGGGCAGATCCTCAGAATTTGCCATCTGCCAAGGAAGTCAAGGAGACAGCCCCAAGGAACAGTGCAGAACCAAAGAAAGGGACTCTGGGAGCCACTGGATGTTCAGGGCATTTGAGATACAAAGGAGTTGTGAGTTTCGAACACCTTTGGGCATTCCAACCAGAAGCCGGAGGGATGGCAACAGGTAATCCCTGCTGACAGTTAGCTGTTCAAGATGATCTTTCCTTTCTACAACTCTGAGGACACCAGAAGATACTGCACCAAAAATTTAAGCCAGTGTTCCCTTCACAGTGGTCTTCTGTGTCCCTGGCTATACTCTGCTCCCTTAGCAAGGGTCAAGAGAGCAATTCCTTTGCCTTATGCTTGTGTGTGCTTATTTAATTCAATTCACAAGAGGCAATTAAGCACTGTAGAATCACAGTTACTTACATTTTATGAAAATATTTGCAATGATAATGTAAAAGTTATATGGTCCCTAAAATCCCATGGCTATATTAACAATTGGGATATGCTTCTGATTGAGGCATGGTGGTTAAGTGCCCCATTCATTGGTTCATTGTCTTTACAGTTTGTGATGTCCTTGCCTATCCTCAATGAATTCCAGTAGAAGAGCTGTTGTTCTCCTGCTCTAGGCTTACTGTGGAGTTGCCCTGAGAGCCCCAGCGCCCTGCTTGGTATCGATACCTGGGGTTCTGAGCCCCTGCTCAGAGGAAATGAGCTCAAGGGAGCTTGCCACTCAGAATGTGAGATTAAAGACGGATGGCTGAAGAAAACAATGGAAAACACAGGAAGAAATCAGCCTAGACTTTCTAGAGAGGTGGGAACATTTACTAATTTTTTTTCTCACAACTTTACCTCCAGACCCACCCCTGGTTACTTTCTCATCAGCTCTAAACCCAACCATGAACTTGGTACTTTTGTGCTGCATCTGTAAACCCATACAGCAATGTACCATGGAAATTGGCAATAACTTTGTAGGATTTCTCCTCATCCTGGGCCTGTTATTTCAGATGGTTCATCTTTAGAGCAGGCTTTTTTTTTCCCACCAACCAGCTTCCAGATCATGACATGAAAACTTATTATTAGTTATGAATGCTCAGCCTTATCTTAGTTTTTTTGTTGTTGTTGTTGTTGTTTTGTTTTCCAAGTCAGGGTTTCTCTGTGTAACAGGCTCCATGGCAGTCCTGGCTGGTCTCAAACTCATGGAGCAACCTGCCTTTGCCTCCTGAGTACTGGGATTAAAAGTGTGCACCACCACCACCCAGCTCTTTATCTACGATTTCCCTCTGGGATGTTTATCTTTCTTTCTTTCTGTGTATCCTACTTCCCAGCTTCTTCTGTCTGGATGGCAGCTGACTGATTTCTGGCCCTGGGTATGTCCCAGTCTTTCTCCTTCATTCTCTTTTTCCTCTCCTCTCTCCTCTTATTCTTTCTGTCGGTTAGCCCAGTTTATCCACTACTGCCTAGCCATTGGCCATTCAGCTTTTTGTTAGACCAATCAGATTCCAGAGGTAGGCAAATCAACACATCTTTACATCATTAACAAAGGCAAATAAACAAATAAAACACGCCTTCTCATATTTAAGGTAAGATTCTGCCACATAAATAAATGCAGTGCATCTTTACATAGTTAACATAATATTCCACAACACATCTTGTCCTTTAATGTACTACTGATATTAGTTTTCTGGTAAGGAGTGGTGAAAGCAAGCTTTTTGTTTTGTTGATTTCCCAGCCTCTACAGTATTTGCTTAGCCAATGAAAGGTTAGATTTAGAAAGAGTAGGTCTCGTGGAACACCTCAAGATGACGGGAGAGAAAGCAAAGGATAGAAACTTCCCACGGCAGATTAATAATCAGAAACTTTAAAGCCCCGAGACGGGAAATGCAGAAGCAAAATTGCTTTTGCCTTCTTTTTATCTGCACTGCACCTAGGAACTCTTTTCATTTTCCACTGATTTACAGTGCTAAACACAGAGAAAAATCCTGCATGCATGCATAACATGTGATGGGCAGCCCAAATGAAAAGCACAGACCACAATATCCACTTCAGTGCCTGAATTATTGAATTATTTGTGAAGGGTTTCTGCATCAGCCAGCAAGCCAGATAATTGTTCAGTGTTACAATTTGCTTCTCCGTAAGCATAGATGCCTTTGTTGAATTGGATTAACAAAAGCAAGAGGTAATATTTAGCAAAGAATTGATTGAAAGGCACAGTGGGTAATATAAAGGCCAATTTTGAAAAAAAAAATCTCTGAACCAAAAAAAGTTTCTTCCACTGTCTGTGCTGATTAGGAAGTGAATCAAGCCCTAGGAGGAGATGGTTTTCCTTAATGGCAATAACAAAGTCTCATTCATGTAGCCTTCAGTGACTACAGACTTGGGTGACATTTCAGGACAAGGATTGGTTTATATGTGAGGTTATGACTGTCAAAGGCAAGTTGTCCTTTTTCCTAAGACTAGCCCAGGAAATCGCATCGTTTGTCAAAACACATTATTGGACTCACAATTACCTCCATATCCTACTGCTGCTCATGTCTGTGTGGGTTGGGTTCTACCCCAGCACGTGCAGTATCATAAAACAACCATTCATTTACTTCCCTTCTCTCCAGCTGTCCTCAGAGCATGTTGCAAAGTCTTTAGAATGCTCCTAATTATCAGAACTCTGAACAATCTTACCCATTTCTAAGAAAAGAAACATCCCCTCAAAAGATAAAACTATACTTGGCAACTAAGTTAGGTAACCCATTCACTATCAGCCACACTTACCAATAAGCAATAAGGTCCATTATGCCAGCCAGGATGAAGCCGCTAGACCCTAGGATGGTGTTCTCATTATAAAATAATTATATGTTGGAAGGTTATTTCTCTTTTCATCCTTTCAAAAGAAGCAGAGTGCCTTGTCATTGTTTTTGACCAGAAAAAAAAATGATCACCTTTTCTCATGACTTCAAATTTTATGCTTGTGTCTATTCTTCTAGAAATCAAAGGGGATTAATTGTATACATTATTGGAATATGTTTGCAAGGAAAAAAAAAGAACAAAGCCAAGGTTATTCAGCAGGTTAAATTTAATTATGAAGTAGTAGTCAATTTTCTTGTACAAAACATGTAGAAAGTTTCCCCTCCATTTCAATTTTGCTTTAAGTAGATCCATAAATATCTTATTTTCCCAGCTAGAATATGCAATGGTCACAGTGCAATGGTTTCACCATTACATTTATTAAGGTGTTTTTTTTCCTCAGGCAGCTTAATAACTGTGACTTAAAAGGTATTCAAATGCTTAGATGATGCTTAAAATGACATATTGATTTTTAAAACAATTCTAAAGAATTTTAAAAGTATTAAGATTTTAATTATTAGTAACAGTTTAACAAACAGTAATTTTAAACTTTCTCTTGTAAAATATTTATTATATACATTGTTTGCTTATTTCAAATGAACTATTCAATCTTATTTTCTACAACAAAGTTAGGTTCTAGATCCTGTGATTTTTTTTAAATAATATAAATATGCATGTTCTTGAACACACTTAATCTACTTCTTAAAACCTGAAAGTTCAGGGCACAAAGTTCATATGGGAGCTTCATCACCTCCTTATTGCATGAATTTGGACATTTTATTTATCTTTCCCAAACTCATTCTTCTCATCTGAAAAAAGAGTATTAATTATACTTTGTAATTTTGTAAGCCAAAGGAGGTGACACATCAGAATTATCTAACACAGGCCTCAGTGTTTAGTACTGACTTAATAAGTGTTAGCTTTCACCCTACTGAAGTTCAAAAAGCATTTCAAAATGATGCCATTGAGTCTTCATGAAAATTGAACCTTTTGGAAGACATTCATCTTATTTGTTCATTAGAGCAGAAACAGTTGTCATCTAACTGAAATTTCAATTACCACACACAGCTGAAAGGAATAAACCTGCCCTTGCTCTGTAAGCACACACAATTGGGTAGCAGTTTTCATGCATTTTATTTTAGTCTTTTCGTGCCCAGTATTTTCTCTGCAGCTTCTGGCTGGTTGTTCCTTCTGTATTTTGCAGCGTACACGCTCCACTACCAATTATTCAGGACTGAAGCTTTCCCGAAATTAGAAGGGAAACTCCCTGAGGCCTCTGCTTGCCTGATCAATATCCCATTCACAAACCGCTAAACGAATGGAGGCTGGATAATCATCCTGACAGTGGCTATCACTGTAGGACTGGAACGCTGAGCTGAACTCTGGCTTCAAACGTGTGCCTATGTTGTCGCGGCTGTTAGATTGAAAATGCTAGACTTTGAAAAGAAGTTAGAGAGAATTTGATTGACAACTGCTAACCCAGGGCTGGAACTCAATTCACCTCTGAAACGAGAAAGGTCTCATAGCCTCTCTTTGCCCATCCTCACTCCCTTTTTTTCAAGCTTATTTCCTCACATCATTCAAGGACCAGTCACCCAGTTGACAGATCACACACTGAAAATCTGCACCAGTTAGGTTGATTCAGTAGAAATGCACCCCCCACCCTGTACCACCCCCGCTCATGGAGGGGAAGCTTCATCCCATTTCAAGCTGGCTCTGAAATCGATATGTCATTGCAAACACATATGGAACAGCCAGACACAGGAAGCAGATACAACTTCATGATGAAGTGATTTTTCAAATATTAGTTACTTTAAAATGTACTATACACCAAGGGGACCTGATAATTTCATCCTGGATTTCTCTGCCCTCTTCAATGTCCTTTCTTTGGATCACTAATAGCAGGGTTTTGTTTTTGTTTGTTTGTTTTTGTTTTCTTGACAAACAAGGTCGCATGCTTGGGAAATTTTCAAACTCCAGTGATACATTTTCACTGCTCATTCAGCAATCAACCTCTTATCGATTAGTTAAGCCATAACCCACATCACTGCCTTTGAAGAGAAAATTTCTGGTAAATTAAAACAAAACAACGAATCTGACCTTCCACGCATCCTCACTGGAGTTGATCAACTGGTTCGAGTGACACTCCATGTTTTTTCCGTGGCCTGACCATCTTGAGAGTAAACACCTTGATAATGTTCCCATCCCAGTATTTCTTCAGAACTGTAATAATCAGGGATAAAAAGCATACAACATGCAACATGACATTCAATGGAGAAAATGACCAGAATTGAATTACAAACTTCTCTTCTAGGTTTTCATGCCTCTCAACCCCTGACAAATCTCCCACCAAAGGATCTATTTCTATTACTCTTTTTTGAGGGGTTCCGCCTAAGTCACCAACTTCCAAACAACTGTTAGAATAACAGCTATATCTTCACTCCCCTACCTCAAATCCTGCCCCAAGTTTAATAAGCTGTGATGTTCCCAAGTTCAAGCTGTTGTGACCCTCTCTCTCTATGTAGGAAACATTTTGCCTTACTGTCCCAGAGTGGGGACAAGTTTGTGCTTGTGGAGATTCATTTTTTCATTGGGTAGGAGGCTGCTATGTTTGTTTTGAATCAGGAATGGAATAAATCTAGACGTTAAAGGTATAGATTATTAACTCTAAAATTTCAACTCCAATCAGGTCATGTTCCAGCTAATTGTTCAACGAGGTCCTCATCAGAGTTGGCTTTATTCTCTTCTTAGCCTCCAATCACATTTCTAATTTTTAAAGGGTTAAATTGGTGACAGGTCTTTAAAGGCCACATGCTGCCAGTGAGGGATGCTGCTATGCATGCACTTAGCAAACTGGAGCCTAAGATCTTGGGTTCCATACCCAACATCACTGCTACCTCCAGTAAATATCCCGATATTATAAATAAGCTGACTGCTTAAGACCCTTCTGTGGTTCAATTAAAACAGAGTTGGTACCTACACCTTTCCTATTATTATTCATTTCCTATTTCTTTGGTTTAGCTGTTTGGATAGTGATAGACTGATAACTGTGTGTTCTGGCAGGGAAATGAAACATCTGCTGTCCTGTAACACAAGGCATAACATGATGCATCTCTCCAGAAAGTCACAGAAGATGGTGAAGGTGAACATACACAAAATGAACAAGGTAAGTTCTGAGGCAGAGAAGGCAAATAATGTCTCCTGGAATAAGTCAGACGTGAGACATGGAGGAGAATTGTGTGAATAAGAAGAGAAAAAAGAACCTGGTAGGATGGTACTTGATTGGTTTAGATGAAGGCAGTATATGTAGAAATACCTAGAGAGAGAATAAAAATCAATAATAGACTAATGAATGAGTATTGAAATCAGGTTAAAATTTTGCATGCTAACAAAAAACTATTTAAAAGAATTATGTAAAACCTCTTTTGATTTTTTTAAGCAAGAAAACAATCTATAAGTGTCAAGAAAAATCAAGATTCTGTTAGCCTCAAAAAAACTGTCAAAAATCCCTGGTGAAATCTATAGATTTTGTTTCATAATTTTGAGACAGGCCCTCCCAAAGTAGCTTAGAGTATCCTGGTATTCATTAAGTAGAACAGGCTGGCCTCAAACTCAGGTCAATCATCTTGGCTCAGTGTCTGTTAGAGGTGGGCATCACCAGGCCCAGCAAAGGGTTTGAACAAGGTAGCCTAATAGAGACAAAACTGATGGAGCACATTGAGCCATGCATGGTATGATTGGAACATCTAGAGGGAGAAAGAGCTAAAACCAAGCTACCACACAAAGTAGCAAAAGGGGAAACGTAGAGACAAATGGAGAGGGAAGCAGTTTGAATGGCCCTCATTTCTACAAGCCCCTACAGAGGTTACACACCTCTTCTTAGATCATTCAAATGTATGAAACCGCCTTCAAGCAAAAGGGCACAGAATTAGGTATCTGATTGCTTCAGTCTGAACGCTGGCCATCTGCTGGAGCAGAGGACTTTCACCTGGTCGCCACGGGGAGCTCTGATGAAGGTCAAAGACACTCCTGTGCTTTCATCTTCCTGGCGGTGATTGCTCTTGGTTCTCAGCTCTTACAAAGCTGGTATTTTATATTTATATTCATTCAAGACCTCAGTGCATCATTCTGTCTTAGATCTTAGTCACTGTTACCAGTTCCTGGACTCAGGAGGCAGGAGAATATCTTTGCTTGACTCATTCTGTCTGGCTTTCCCAGTCCAGCAAGCTGATTGGCATCCCTCTCTACTCAGCTGAAACAAGTAGCCCAGACTAAATGAAGAGTCATGACATGGAGTCATTTCTGTTGGGGTCTCATTGACCTCTCTGTGTTTTCTAACGTTTGAAGGTACTAATTACCTTCCTGATATCAAATCTACTTTTTTTTTTCAAAAAAAAGGGGGTTTCTCTGTGTAGCCCTGACTGTCCTGAAACTCTCTCTGTAGACCATGTTGGCTTAAAGCTCACAGAGGTCTGCTTGTCAAATCTTCTTTTCCTTGGTCTCTACTCTTCCCACAGCACTTGCAAAGAAAAATACATAAAACATATGCACAAGTACACACATCTATCTATACATATATCCACACACACCTATTTATACCTATATATACATAAAAGTATACACACATAAATACATACATATACATATATACTCACACACATATATATTCATACACACTGATACACATCTATAAACACACACATAAATAATACACACATATTACATTTAATTTTTCTCTCCCAGTGTTCTCTGTAACATTTTTTGTCTACTAGTTTTTCTTCCTTTGTCTACATTGTATCATCTTTGAATCTCTTAATTCTGATTATTCTGTAAGGATTCTCCCAGAGCTTTTTGTCTCTTACTGCTCACTTCTGTTTTGGGACAGATATAAGTCACAGGCATAGGTGAAACATGTTAGGAAGCAAGAACATAGAGAATCTTTGGTGATCGTAAATGATTATGAAAGTCACAGTTCGGCTGGAAATGTCAAACAAAGGCTGGGTAGATGAGTGAGAACAGGCTCGGGGGGACATCTGGGTTGTGGCAGAATCATAGGAAATATCCTGCAGGGTAAATGTGACAAAGCTCACACTTCACTTAAGAAAGAACATGTATGAAGAGTCGAGAGAGAGAGAGAGAGA
>LOEQ01001588.1:69583-85222 GCA_001685075.1 Bramus lutescens
CCCCCCATTTTGCCCCAAGCGGAAGTGCTGAAATAGTATGGAGTTTTTAGTTTACCTGGCAATGAAAACTATACTTAAAGTATTCCCAGGAGATATAATGACTAGATGGTTTGAATGAGGATGGTTAGAGAGCTGGTGACTGGTCCCCAGAGTATATTGTAGGTCACAGTCATGGTGACATAGCATTGCCAATACCAGCAAATATAACTTTATGCTTAGGAGCAAAAGCCTCACAGGAAGCCAACTGATTCAATATATAATGATTAAGACACTTAAAACTACTACAGGTTAGAGGTTACCCTGTTTTTAGTGGCTCCTGAATAATGAATTGATTTATATTAACTGAGCCGAAGATTTCTCAAGCCAACTCCCCCCTTTTTTTTACTGCACCTCTTTCTTCCCAGCTCAACCCCACACAAGTTAAATGAAAGTCCTAAAGGATTCAAGTGCTTCTACCAAACTCTGTTAATTACTTTCCTCATTTCTTTGACCAGATACTTAACAAGAAAAGAATGTAAGAGAGGGAGATATGGCCTTGGCTTATAGTTTGAGGGGATACAGTGTGTAATTAACATTTACAACTCCACTCAATGTCAAGTTGATGCTCAAATGCAGTGCTTTTAAACTTATCATCCCACCCCTGGTCCTCCAGGGCTTATGACTACCCAATAATACAAAATGCATTAAAGTCACCTCTATGAGTCCTCCAAACCTCAGCAATTCTAACATTGTTCAAAATTCCAAAAGTCTAAGACTCTTCTGAGACACAAGATAGGCTCTAAACTTTTTGACCCTGGGTAAACAGACAAACAAACAAAAATACATACTTCCATTATGCAAACCCATCTTTTGTTGCCATGAAGGTACTAGTTACTGGTGTAGCCAGACCAAGAGGAACAATTAGCTGGCTGATGCTGGAATGCAAAGGAGAGAGGATGCAGTGCTGAGTTATGTCAGTGGTGCTGGAGAGAGGGCACAGAGCAGGGTAAGAGCAAAGATGGAGCTAAAAACATTGATAGAACCACAGGAATAAATATTCCCATTACCAAAAGGAACAGAGCATAGCAAGAAATGATCCTACAGCACCATGCTTGACAGCCAGGTCTCTTTTTGATATTACCTGGACTTCTCCAATGTCCTAAGTGCTTGGCCAACCTATTCCTCTAACTTGATCATCTGCAGGGCACACAGACTCTCTTGTGGGATGACAGCATTCCATGTCTGCAGCTTTCCTTATTGGACATTCTCTGACTCCGACATCTGCAATATCCCAGGGTCTCCACTGCAGCTTAAGCTTCGCTTTCCCATCTTTACGAAATGGCATCCTGGGACCTCTTTTCAGTGATCTTCTTACTGCCATACATTGTTAAACCATGTTGGTTTTCCAAAGCCCTTGTATAAACCTCCATGACCCTGCAATTTTTGCATTTTACATGTCTACATCATCTGGGTGATAACAAGTTCTGTTTCCTATCTTGAGATGTAGTCTGACCCGCATCTGTCTCAATGTATTGATTTCTGTGCACCTTGGCAACCGAACCTCTTCAGTTCTTTTTGGCATGATTTTCTGTTCATAATTTCTTCTTTTGCATGAACTTTCATGTTCAAAAGATGGGGCCACTGAAAGGCGGGAACTCTCTCAGGGCATCAATCTTATTCTCTGTGTGAGAGCAGAATGCCAATGTCCCCAAAGCAGGATTCTGTCGTACTGCTCGGCACTGACTTTATCTTTGATGATGCTAATCTCCTTAAGCATTACAACTGTTATCTCTACACCCACATGTCTGCAATTTTCAACTTGTTTCCATTCCCTTCTTCAACAGAACACACTTTCTGTATCTTCCTGCTCTTTCATTAAGAGAAGGGAACACTAACCATGGCACAGTCTGAATGTTCTGCTGGTTTGAAATTGCCTCTAAAAAACAACTTCATAATTTTATTTTGAATTCAGCTTTACTCAGAATTTCAAGACATGCAAAGAAGTCAGTTTCTTTGCCAGAAAGTAGGATGAATAACCTCTAGCCCACTTTCCGATTTATTACACTCTAAAATCCACTAATGCAATCTTTACTGCCCAAGTTTCTATTGGTACTTTTTGCCTTCGACATTCACACCAGAATGGTCCATTATGCTTGATCATCTGATTGGGTCATAGGTAGCATATTAATATGTGAGCTCACGAGATCTCATGGGTTCAGAGGGTATGGGGACTGGTGAATTTGTGACCAGCAATGCTTTCTCCATCTTTCTGTTCAAGTAAGATCATTCATAGAAGCTGTACAGCACCCAGAAAATGCAGCCCTTGATCTCACTCACAGATCATGCTTATAGCTTTGGGCATGCACAAAAGCCTCATGGATGGCTAAGAAACCTGTGCTGATACGAATCCAGGAAAACCTAAAAAGAAACAACAGTGTGTTATATATGAGTGAGTTCCATGGCAGGTGGACCTACCTATGATAAATTCTGTTGCTGATATCCTGTGTCTATTTATCCACAAGCTGCTTCTTCTTTTACTGGGCAAACTCCAAAGATGAGGTCTGGGAGTATATGGATAGTGTGCCCAGTTTGCTGAACCCACAAAGTGGTTAGTCCTTGGTGACTATGATGGTCCTTCAGGGTGACAATTTTGATCAAAGTTCATGAATGCTTACCTTTCTAAGTTCAAGAATGGAAGCCTAGAAGGATTGCAAAGTCAATGCTATGCAATTACTGGTAATTTGGTTTCATTTCAATTGCAAAGGTTCCAATACAATACTTCTTCCTTGTCAAAAGCATGTTCCATAATGCCAATAAAACCTCACTACTGAAGTATATGTTATTTTCCCATATAGAAACATAGCTGTGATTTCATTCATAAATTAGACAAGATAAGAGTCAAGCATCAATAGAATAGTTGTGCACCTCAGACACACACAATCTTTTACTTAAGTGGAGAACTGTTGCTTTATCACTTCAAAAAGAAATGCTTTGCTCCCAGCATCACTCCTCTGGCATTTTGGGTCCACAATTATGCCAAGTAAGGAGTCTTTCAGCAACAGCCCTGTGATGCTGTGACAGTGGGCCTGATCGCCAAGTTGATAGGAGGAATTGCTTAGCAAGAGTATGTAGCTGTAGATATCCAACAAGGAGATGACTCACATTCTCAGTGAAATTCCATCACGCTATGCAAGATGATGCACAGTTTAAAATGTATGAGTTACTTGTTTCCGGACATTTTCATTCAATATTTTGGATGTATTTTACCCTAAGTAAATACATGTGACCCCAAATCACAGAAAGCATGGGTTAAAAGAGAAACCACCACAGTGTGTCTGAGTCTGAAATGTCCTTCACAAGGGCTCATTCAACTTTTGCATTTAAAAGGTTGGTGCCCAGCTGGCAACACTACTTTGAAGGTTTGTGGTACCCTGTGGCTGAGATCAGAGCAGAGGTCTTCCTGGGAGTAGCTCTTGAATGTTTGACCCACTTTTGGTCCTTCTTGAGCTCTCTGATTTCTGATTTAACAAGATGGGACCAAGTCAGGGCACAAGTTTCCACTGCCATGGATGGAGCCATTCCAGCTACCATGCCACCATCTACATGATGGACTGCTAGCCCCTGAAACTGAGAACCAAATATTTAGAGTCTTCCTGTAAATTGCTTCAGCCAGGCATTCTGTGACGGTGGCAAAAGTGAACAGAATGCCATCTGTGTACCAAAGCAGACAGTGTGATATGCACAGCGCTGTTTAAGCTCGGAATGGAAATGAACATCTCAAAGAAAACCAGTAATCTGATAATTACCATTCATGAATTGTGCCTCCAAAAGGCACGTGCTTAGACTGTGCTCACTTTGGATGCAGCAAAGAGCATTTTTTGAAGCTGTGACTGTCTTCCCTGCTCTGGTATGTAACAAGGCCAGCCTTCCCGACAGCAGGAAGACTTCCTCTGTGTTGAGTTTCCTCCTTAGAGCTGGCCTTTTACAGAAGCTAGAAATGACTGAGCCTGAAGAGACACCTGCTGGAGAAGGAAAGAGTGGTTTCCTCTTGGCAATATGCAGTCTTTCTCCTCTTCCATTAGCTAAGTCATACAGTTAGGTAATGTCAAGAAATATTTATGTTTCTATCTTAGCTCTCTAGAAATGGCAAGTGACCATGTGAGAGTAAAGTTTCTGTGTTAATTTAGCCTTCTCACAATTACAGCTCATACTCTGAGTGTAGTTATTTCTTAGATTTAGTTTTTTGCTTCTTTATTTTTTCATCACTGTACCAGTAAAGTACAGGTATCGGTTCCGATGTGCAGCTCTCATTGTGAGCAATCAGAACATATCATCATCAATATCAAGGATGAAGGATGAAATTGGATGGGACCAGGACCACATAGGAGCGATAAGTGACCAGTAGAGAGAGAATATGTGGAGACTAATATAGTGTCCTGAATAGATGGTTACAGGTGAAGTGTTGATGAAGATTATGTAAAGAGAGAGAAGTAGCCCAGTAGAATGGAATGTGTGTAGTTCAAAAAAAAAAAGAAAGAAAGAAAAGAAAAAAGGTCACTGTCTGACTTCCTGGGGCGGTCATAAGAAACTATGTAGAAAATGTGAGTGGAAAAGCATGAGGAATAAACCCACACAGAGCTAAGATAATGCTGAGATTCGCTCTCAGGTGAGGTGTTTCGATGTAGTCTACATGATCAGCTCTGCCAGCATCCTCACTTCATGGACACTGAACTGATCCGTCTGTCTCTACTACTAATCAACCATTTAGGCTGCAGGAGGGGGTGATGGCAGAGGAATGACTTGGAATCTCCTATTATAAGTGGCTAGAAACTGTTATTTCTCATTCATCACTTCTTTGAGTCAGGGTCTTACTGGGTAGCCCTGGATTCTGGAACTCACAGAGATCTGTATGCTTCTGTGTCCCCAATGCTGTGATTAAAGGTATGTGCCACCATGCCTAACTATAAATTTATGGCAAACAAATTAACTATTTTGTAGAAAATAAGACCCTATAGTGAGGGGTCAAATAACTAAAGTTCATAATCATTATTGATGCTAACAATATCTTTAGACACATAAAGTCTCAGCTTTTTAAACATGTTTATAGCAGGGGGATATGAGAATATATATTGCACACAAACAAATTCCTGTGGGAATTATAGCAAGTGCTGTCTGAATGACCCAACAAGGTGGCCTGACCATAGCAGACATTGATTATACCAGCTTCCTGTATGGCGTTGGGAAAACAAGAGACAATCTTTGCTCTATTCATTATTCATTGAGGATTTAGAGCCTATTAATGGCAAATGACACAAGGATTTGTGTGCCAGTGCTGAATGATTGACAACATCCTCCTGGAGAATTAGGATGAGAAGGATTTTGAGAAAGGGCTCAGTATGGAGTAATGGGGTGGATTATTGCTGTCTGTTGTGAGAAAAGCTAGGATTGAGGAATAAGTGCTATGTATTTACTATTTCTACACCACTAAGCAAATAACACAAATAACACACATATTTAATCTTGAAGGATTACGTGACCTGGAGGATGATCCATGCCAATAAACTAAGCATGAAAAATAGCCACCCTACCCTTTGGTACCCAAATGATCTAGGCAGGTGTCTCTTAGAATACTTACTGCACAAAGAGATGAGTCTTAAGCTGTGACAAATAGACATGTAGAGAGGAGAGGGAAATAAAACACAGACACTTCTCCAAGACAGAACACGCCAACAAAGGTAGGGTCCTAAAATCCACAGCAGAGCACCAAAGCACAGGAGCTTGTGAGTTTGGAAAATAGTGGGGAGTGGTTGAGATGAAATTACTGAGGTAAGCAGGCTCATATGACATAGGTAGGTCTGGCAAGGCACTTTATTGACTCGACATGCAAGAGATAGGGGCAATGTAGTTTGTGACTCCAAGAAATCCCCATTCACGTGTGTTTGAGATTTTCCTCAACAACTTTAACATTCATAACCAATGAGGTGTCCTTAACTCCAATGGACAGCTTTGCTTTTTCTACCATAATCTATGCCACCTCAAAACTGGAATAGAAGCTAAAGGTGAAATAAGATGGTGTCTTGATAACTCATTGTTTTGATCAATGGACATCATTATAACAACTCTAGTGAAGGCAAATCCCATAATAAATTTCTAAAAGATAGCTTTGGTTCATTTGGTTCCCATGGCTTACTATATCCTTGCTTCTCTAATAATCATTTTCCAATGTCCGTAGAGAATGCCTACCAAATTCCACTGACATAATTTGCTACCCATTTCTCTGTGTATCTAAAGCAATATTTGTATCTTTGTCATAGTCTTAATTCTATTCATCTAGAATTTTCTCAGCATTTTTGTTAGCCAGTAAATGGAAAGTGTCAGCTTTGTGCTGTAAACGTCAGAGTGACAAGTATCCAGAATTGTTTATCTCTGCACCATTTGTAGTATTGAGCTATGTGCACTGTTGCTGGCAGATGCTCTGTAATGTGCTCCTGTGTGAATTGAATCGTGATGATGACTTGACGTTGGAATTTTAATAATCATTTTATAATGGACTTGGTCACCTGTCAAGTTTCCACTGCAATCCATAGCGCTGTATTTGTAAATCATTTTTGTCAAATCTTACCAAATCATTTTTATTCTAAAAATAGGTCATTATACAAGAGCCCATGATGAGCTTAGTTAGACTCATGAGCTTTATAAAGAACAAGAGGCCATGACACTATGATTATGATTATGGTCACCATGCAGAATATTAAACCAAACTAATTTCAGTAGATGCATTGTGACTGTCAGTTCTTGGAGTAAATATTTCTTTAGTTTGTAACAAATTAAATGTCTTCTGGATGCCAATAAAAATGTGTCTCGTTTGAACCACAGAAGCCCTTGAATGATGCAGGAATGTGTTCTGGTTCTCGTGGAGTTTATAGTTGATTGGTAAGTTTAGCAATAAGAAAATTCATTAAGGGATTTTCCTCCATTAGATTGCTGAACTTCAGCAAGTTAAGAAGAATCACAAGAAGTGTAAACTATGATGACTGTGAAGAATAAAGGAGAAATGATATTGTAGAAATGAAAAGTGATGATAATATCCCCTGTGATTTTGAGCAAAGACTAGTTGGAAAAGTGTGGCATAACGCCAGCAACCATTCGTAGTTCTGATAAGTGCTACAGGTACTAACTGTCACTCAGCACATGCAGAACAACCCCAGAGCAAACATGGAGCTTTGATTCATGTGGATGGACCATACGTAGTAAGAAGTACTTTGGAGTGCTATCTAGCGAACTGAATTCAGAGAATGCCAAATTTTATTTCAAAAAGGCTCAATAAATAAATAGATAAATAACACAGCATTTTAACCGCCAAAACTCACATTAGCAAACCATCTTGGATCACACACATGCCCATTCCTGAGCTACCCAGGGAAAAGGTAGGTGACAGGAGGAACAAAATTTCTACTGTTCTTTCGCTTCTGTTCTCTAGAGCAGAGTCCCACACAGAAGCACAAAGTGCAAAAACTCTTCCTTTCACTATGCTTCAGTAAAGCTAGCACTGGACTTCCTGGATGGCTAGTCCACTCAAGACAGATAGGCAGGGAGTGTAAGACAGATGCTCACTGCCAAGGAAACACACCTTATACTCAGCCCTGTCGCAGGCTCTCAGGAATTGCTAATGAAGGACTCCGCTGTTGCTCTTTGGGCTGCAATGCATTCAGTACTTCCCTTTTTAGTTTCCTACTCCCTGAAATGTTTTATGTTCTCTGAGTCACCAGAGTTTATTATTTTAGGGGGTTTCTAGTCAGGTTTCTGTAATGGTATCCCATTCCTTTTTCCAATCTCTCTCTGTTTGCTAGCTTACAAACAAAGGTTAGGCAGGAACATGAAAAACAATACATCTTACTGGAATGCAACTCTTCTTCAGCCCTAGCTTTCATGAACTTTTACCAAATGCTAGGACTGTGCTTCCCACTGTGTTTTCTCCCAGAACCTCTACACACTTATATTCATAATTAGAGCACACAGACTTTGAAAAGACATCCAAAGGAAACTAAGGTCAGAGTTCCAACTCAACTGTATACTTTTATTTAGTTTTTGAGATTGTAATTTAATTATAATATTTCACCCTTTCCTTTCTTTCCTCTAAACTTTCCCATATTCCCCTTCCCCACTCCCCTACAAATCCATGGACTAATTTTTTGCTATTATTGAATGCATATATGTATTTGTATATGCATATATCCCAAACAAGCTGTTTGGTATGAATAATGCTACCTGTATGTATGTTTCCATAGATGGCTTTTTGGCACTAGACCATCAATTGGTTTGCTCTTCCCTGGAGAAGACCTCTTCTTCCACTTCTAGCTTATTTCAGATGCCTATAGTTCTTTGTGCAGGGTTGAGGCCTCCTGGGTTTCCCCATCCTTTTTGACATATCCATTGGTGTCATCCTTGTTCAGTTGTGTTGGTGGAGCTTACCAAGTACTAGAACACACAATCTCACAGAAAACCTCTTGATTCTGTAGGTTTCTGATCTTTCTGCCCCATCTTCTGCAATGCTCCCTGAGTCTTAGGTGCCAAAATATTTTCTAAAAGCCTCTATTTTTTGTGCACCCAGGAGTCCTTTCTATTTCAGATTTTATCACAATTCTTCCTTGCTCTATCACTATTTGTAGTTATAAACTTTTGCTGGGGGAAATCACTTCTTTGGGGAAGCATAAATGTCCTGAATCATTTATATCATGATTACTCTGCACACAAATAAAGATCATGGAAGTATATTTCTCTAAAGTTGCATAAATAATGAATGGTATATTTTGACTACATTCCCTGATGACAATTTTTAATTTTGTTTAAATGTAAGTAATTATTAAATTCATAAAATCAATTAAAAGCTAGAACACGCTGATGGGGAGTGATAAAAGAAATTATTAAAGTACCTTTCACAACTATTATTTTAGGGCAAAGGAAGACAAGGGGTAGACATTTGTCAGAGTGACAAATTGACAACCAGTCTGTCACCTTAAGCAATTGTCTTTCTGGGATATTTTCAGAAAGTTAGAAAAGCACATAAACATTATGAGCCAGTGACTCTGTATTGTTCCCTAAGCTCAAAAACAAAATCAGTCAGTGATACACTTGTGGGTGTTCTTGCTTCAAGGACAAAGAGAAGAGTACATCTTTGGGGAAATGTTCTCATTACGGATGATTGACAAAATTTTCCCGGTGAATTAATAGGTTTCAAATGTAAACAACTTCTTGTGGAAGGGTGGGAATGAGTGTCAATGAGAACCCACTCCCTGTCTGTTTTATCACAATGACATTGAATCTGAGGGAGTGGGGGTGATGGGGAAGGAGTTCGAGGGTACAGAGGGAGGGTAAAAATGATGTAAATCTAGTACTTATGTAAGAATTCTCAAAAATTAAAATAGTTTGAACTGAGTACTAAATCCAATCCATGTGATGCTCCTCCTATTTTTTTGTATCTATATATGTTCCTCTGTGGAATATAATAGTAAGTTAAAGTCCTTATAGAACAGAGACGTGGGGAAGGCAAGAGGAAGGAATACTTTCCAAATGATGACTCGCTATATGCAGACACAGTGCAGTTACAAATACTTCAAATATTTTGTTTTTATTAAAATATCAATAAAAATTATTATACTATATATTATAATACTGACAATGTCATTGCAATTTAAGACTACCCTGACTTGTTTTAAATTTCAATAAGGATATTCTCATATATGCAGTTAAAATATCCTTTTGGAGAGATCAGAAAATGATCCTATCAAGCTAAGTTAGTATTATTCTAACTCAATATCAGAAAAAAATGTTTTAGATGAAAAAGATGGCTGTGGTTACTTATTTCATTCTCTTCTCCAATCCAATGAGAATTTTTCATATGCACTTATCTTTGAGAATTTAGCATAGTTTCTTGATTTTTCTCTCCTTCATTTGGGCTTTAAATCTCCCTTAGTGAATTGCACAATACAGCTGATTAGCTGGTATTTAATGATTCTTAAAGTTTTGACTCTGAAGATGGTAATTGCCAGCATAGTACAGCAGTGAGTTTAACAGAAGAAAAATAAGTCAAAACACTTTACTTTGGCTTTTTCTAGAATGCTATTTTTTCCCCATTTGGCAAGGTTTTTCAAATTCTTTGTTTCAAGCTGATCTTGATAATTAAAAAGATGATTTTTAAAACTCTCCAAAAGGATACTGCATATTAAAATTCATTGAGATGAAATGTTCAACAAGCACAAGATATTTTCTTGTAACCATCTATGAAAAAGCAAAACAGGAAGGCAATTAGATGATTCTTTCACATTTATTGTCCATGAGTGTTGATTAAAATTTAGTTGTATTGCTGAGAACTTGATACATTAATGAGTAGTTATATGGCTATTAACTCTATTTCTCTTCAGAGATTTGGAGAAAAGGAGGAAACGATGAATTAGAAAAGAAAAAATCCACATATTCATTTGTGTTTACTGTCATTTCAGTGTGTTGAACTCATGACCCTATCCATGATAGGCAAGCTGTCTGTTACTGAGCTACATCCCTACTTTAAAACCTCACTTTTTAATCTATCCTCAGAAATGCAGCCATTGCATTCAGGTGGAGCAAACAATATGATTATGGCTAGGGCAGCTAATGTATCTATAAACAAAATTAGTCCTTTGTCATGAAACAAGAAATTATTTATCTCAGAAGTAAAGTCTAAATCTAATCTTAAAAGCATCATTCAAAATCAAACAACAAGAGAATTGTTCTTGTAAGTCACGGGACGTTAGGAAAATCCAGCAACATACCCAGGACCATGCTGTTGTCATGGAGACACAACCAAAGTGTGCTGCTTAGTAAGAGAATAGAAGTCTCTCAGCCTGACCAGGCTGCCCAAATGCCAATACCCACCTGTCTGCAGCCAACTCCAGGGAGGAGAAAGACAAGTGAATTCTTACTGTGATAGAGTCCACATGTCTCTGTATAAAAAACTAGTTGTAAGAAAAAAGAGGAATCAGAAAGGATTATTTCAGTTTTTCCAAGGTATTTGATGTTTAAGATACTATAAGCCAGGTGGTGATGGCTCATGTCTTTAATCTCAGCACTTGGGAGACCGAGGCAGGCAGATCTCAGTGAGTTCAAGGCCAGCCTGGTCTATAAAGTGATTTTTCAGGACAGTCAGGAGAAACCCTGTCTCAAAAACCCAAAAGAAAAAAAGATACTATGAAATATATAGTGAATTAACTATACACAACACACAGAAATACAGCTTTCACTTCAAAGGAAATAAGAGACAGATTCTGGAGCCAAATGGCCTGGGGACATGGATATAAAATATCATATCCATCATAGTAATAATTATATGAAGTTTTTATAATAATGGAACAAAGAAAATCATAAAACAAGATATCCCCACAAAATACATTGATAGAAATATCAGGTATATAGAATGTGTCAAAGCAGAGAAATTGCAATAGGTTTCAAATCTGATCTGGCTATATCCTTAGGCTTAGGATTGTGATAGGTAGAAGTCTGTTTGTATATTCCAAAGGTATTTCATTATATAATCACCTAGATAAATAGACCTAGATATTAGTAGCTTTCCTACTGTCCTCCAAGGAAACTTCACAGATTCCGTTGCTGTTTTTGTGGATATCAAATGTTTATTTCCCAGTGTGTTGAAAGGCTCATTTTTTAGAATCTGATGAGCTTAGGTGGCCAGAAAGCAAGTCCTCAGGGCAGCTTCTTATTTAGTAAATAATAAAGAAGAAAGTCCTGTAATCCTTAGACTTTATCAGCCATCATGATTTCAGTCTGAGGTTTTGTGGTTTTTTTCCCCCTAATATATCTGACATAACATTTATCTGTGACATATAAATATAGTAAGATAACTATACCCAATATTAAAATAATCAAGAACTATGTCCTAAAGAACTTCAGTTAGTATATGAGAGAAAACCCATTGTAACCTACCCCAAATCATATTCTTTAACTATAACGGGTTCACCATATGTTTCCCCCTCTGTCTATAGCTACTTGTATTTGATGAACTATTTTATTTCATGTTTGAAGTGTTGTAAATAATTTGTTACTTTATATTTTCCTTTTGGTCAATATAATTTTATTATAATAACTCATGTACATCAGCTAGTTTTAATTTTAGGGAAGATTTATAGTCAATATCTAAAATTTTGAAAACTGTTATTCATGAATAAAAATTTGTCATATTGTTTTGGTATTATATCAGATTGGGCCAGTGAATAGAAAGTCATATTACAGAAAAAAGCCAGATAACAACATATTACTTATAAACCATCAGATCCCTTTTAACAAAAGTGTCTTCTTTTAGGTGCCAAATATTAGCAACAGGGGTATAGACAAGAGGCCAGATTAGTTCACAAATCAGAGTTTCATGTCTTCTTTGCACATTACCAAATCTTTTTAAAATTTTATTTTTATAAACAAGAAACAAAGTTGGACTCCAATTGGAATCACTTTGTAGCATTATAAATTTACCGTTCTTTATCTAAATGTGAATATTAATTAATTTTTAAATCAAACTTAAATGTACTATGTCTTGTCATTGGGTGTCAAGAGTAACCAATAGCCTTAACAGTAGCCTATGTTGTTTGAGGGGTTCTAGGGGACCCTTTTGACCAGTTATTTAGCAAGATATGACCCTTCACTGGTAGTGAAGGTTTAGCTTGGTGGCATTAAATATCTAATTGTGGTATTGCTCCCCTATGATTTGATTACTGCATTGAGATTCCTTTCATATCTGTATATGTTTTAAAGCTGCTATAGTAGTAGGTTTCCAGATGTCTTTTCAAATGGCCTTTGGTTTTAGTTGTCCTCCTCCATAGTCCCTCCTTTACTCTTCTCTCCCGGTGCTTTCCCTACTTAAGGACCTGGTTTCTCCTTTATCTCCAACACCACACTCTGCTGTCTCTTCCTTGAAAGATCCTTTCCCCCTGCTGGTCACTAACTAACCCAGTATTTAACCTCAGTGATTATTCAGACTGCACCCACAAAATGGAATTTTTCTTGAAGATTCCAAACAGATGTTGTCAATTTCAAAACAAATTAAAAACTAAAATTTTTATTTTATTATGTGTATGATTGCTGGCTTGTATATGTGTTTGTGTACCACAATATGCCTCATGATTTCACAGGTTAGATGAGGATGCCAGATTCTTTGGAACTGACATTACAGATAGCTGAGTCTGCTTATGGGGGGCTGGCAGTCAAACCTGGGTCCTGCGGAAGAGCATCTCCGCTCTTATCAGTTAAGTCATCTCTCCAACACCCAAAAGCAATTTTTAAAATTCCAGATTATACTGAATAATTAGAAAACCTGTTTTGCAAAGCTGGTGAGGATGCTGAATCTCCTTAAACATAAAGACTTGCTTCAATTAAGATAAGAAGTCTGTAAAAAGCAAGCTGTTACAAGCAAACATGGCTAATGAAAGGACATAATAACATCCTCATCGGTCATTTCAATAAAACCCAAATGAGCATCATCTTTATCACTTACAAATATAAAATAAAAATTCCAAATATCATGGATAATTGTTAAAATACCTAAAAATAAAACAATTAAGAATGTAAAGAGGAATAGTTAGGAGGATTATTGTCAGAGAGATTAAGAGTTCAGTGATTTCAGGCACTCAATTATTGAGGTAGCTGAAAAATGAGTATTTCCCAGATTTACTGAAGTTCATGTGCATGTATCCTCAGAAGTAAGTTTGAAGGGGGAACTACAAGCCTGACAGCGCATCTTCTGAAGTTCTGTATCACAGGAGGTGCTTAGAAATATTTGTTCCAGTTCTTCCCCTCTAGGATGAAGATCATGATGCGATGTCTTTCTTTCCCCATTTGATGAGATCACCTTTTTTGTTCTTTCTTTTGGTTCTTTGTTTCCCTAGAGCTCACTGTGGAAATACTGCTAACCAACTTTGAACCCTTAGTTATGTTTAAAAATCTATTATAATAGTAGAGACAGCTTATACAGTCCTCTATCTACCTCACTAGTTAAGGAGCTGATGTGTAGAACGTCCAATACTTATTTATAATGGAACTTTCCCAAAGTAGTAGGTATTAGATTTAGAACTAATGGAGTATCTTTGGCTAAAGAAGTTAAAGGCATGAATTAATCAGTGTCAAATGACACAAAGTATTATCCACTTGGGCAAATTCTGTAAACTCCTAAATACTTGCCCAGTAAAAAATATAGTTTCACTACTATTGCATAGTTTAGTATGAATGTCCCAAATTAGAATTATTAATTTTAACATTCTTTTTAAGTGCTGATTGCCTAGGTGGAGGCTGCCTTCCAACTGAAGATCTTGATCTAAAGGCAGAACATACAAGTTCAGTAATTGAATAACATCTAATCATTAGGTTTTAAATAGCTTATTCTGTAAAATACATGTTCTTTAAACTACTATTTTTGGCAAATGTTAATAAAAGCACATCAATAGTCTAAAAAAAAACCTCGTTGTTCTATGTAGAGAAACCAATATCTGTTTTACACTAGAGTATTACATTTTTGGCCTAAGATTCTCACTAAACTTTAATTGTAGGCAACTTAACCATTTCAATGTCATCTTTCTCTAATTTTCACTTTTTGCAACCTTTTTTAGCTTGTTTGTACTTTCTAGTTTTTACTTCTTTCTCGGGTCAATCTTTTTGACCTTGAAATAAAGCTAATTTAAAATCTAAACTCTTTTCTCCTCTAAAATCATTTTTTCTTTAACTTTCTTTGCCAAAAAAAGCGCGCGTGCATGCACACACACACACACACACACACACACACACACGTTATAGCTATAACTTTTCTACTTCTATATCTTATTTACTGGTTCCATCCTATCTTTTTTTAACACATTTAGGAAATGATTTGTCTTTCTTAATAAAATGATAATTTTCCAAATGAAGCTGGATCTGAAGCACTGAAAACCTACACATTGAATCTTAAATATCTAAATATTTACCGTCATAAATAGAGGGAAAACGTTCGAGATATCTCTGTACTTTCTCAACACATGAAAGAAAATTATTCATTAAAGACCTGCCTTATTGCAGCAGGCACTTAGAAACTTTACCAAAAAGCATCATTCACATTGGTCTGCAATGAAATCAAAAGCATATTGAAGCCTGGGGTTTTTATTCCTACACTTTGATCATTTTCCTTTTGGTTCATCTGTTTACCTCTGTAGTGAGGCCGATAGCCATTTAAAGAGCATCTACCTGGATTTTTCCATCTATCTACACAGTTGAAGGCACATAAGTAAAGTTATTTTTCCAAATATATTGCAAAAGAGAACATACGTGGTGTGAGGAAACACATCAGATCGCCTGCCACTGCTGAGTTGCACTGGGAGACCTTTAAGCAGGTCAAGGCTGTTTTACGCTGACCCCTTTGTCCATTTTAAATAGAATTTAATTTTACCTAGTCTTAAGCAAGACAAGGACATTGATAAACCTGTTCCTTAAATTTTTAAAAGGAGAAGTAGCAGTTAAAACTTCTCATATATGTACTTGCTCATATATGTACATTCATAGGCACACATAGTAGACATGTCAGTAATAATATTTTATTACAAGACAACCTTCCTTCCTTCCTTCCTTCCTTCCTTCCTTCCTTCCTTCCTTCCTTCC
>LOEQ01001588.1:85255-124042 GCA_001685075.1 Bramus lutescens
CTTTCTTTCTTTCTTTCTTTCTTTCTTTCTTTCTTTCTTTCTTTCTCTCCATTCCTGAGAGGATCCCAATAATCCTCATGTAAACCACAATCCAAATTCCTAGCCTAGTTCTTGTACAGTGAGCACAGGTAGTATAGGATCACTTCTTCCTGAAAATTTCATTCTAAAGCAGGTCATAGAATCTGTTCCTTTAATGCAGAATTTTGTTCTGGTGGGAGAAAAAGAAAGAAGCAACAAAATGAAAGAAAATGGCAAGTGAGAATAGGGAATTGAGAAAGGTTAATTTCTAAGAAGCTATCTTTAGTTCCATAACCTCTAAACTTTTAAATATAAATTAGCTAGGCACTTTAAACTGTCTTTTTAACTAAGACACAGTTTTTAATTCCTTATAAATTACCAATGTATTTTTTCTTTTCTTTAGATGTTTTTAAATTCTAATAAAGTAGGCTGCCTATTCATGATCTTTAATTTTATTGAAATGAATTACAGTTAATAACACACATATAGGCACTCACATAGAGAGTGGGGGAGAGACAGAGACAGGGAGACTATGCAAACATAAATAACTATTATGACAACAACTCTTATTTAACAACCATGCTTTCTACTGAGGGAAATATAAGCTGAGTTAATGTGAGATATTCCTATTTTTCCCAACATATGCAAGTTTAACCAACACATATATGTATGAAGCATAAATGCAGTTGGGTTAACAAGCAAAGTCTTCCACCAACATCCCCTTCTTCCTTGAGTCTTTGCTCCCATTTCCTCCTGAAAATTGTAAGTTTATTGATCATAGCTAGGCATTTGAAGTTTGGGATTCCTAAATAACTTTAGGGAGTAAGTAGCTTCTTTGGCTTTCACATAGATCTTGGTTCCTCCCATTTTATATCAGCCCTGTCTTACGTGTTTACAGGAATGCAAGAGAGCACAAAGCGTTTAGTGATCAACCATTGTGTGTGTCACAGAGCTACCCCTAACTTTTTTGGTCTTCTCCTCAGCATAGCTATGTGCTGTACAGTGGTCCTTCAGGTTTTCCTTTTATCTTCAGTGGCTTTATGATCAGCTGCTCATGGAATTTGTACCTTGAGACAGGAAAGTTGGCAGGAGCAGGAAAACGTATACTTGCAGAGCTAAAGAGGATGTCCTGAAATGGAATGCTTTGCAAAGGAAAACAACATCCAATGCCATCCTCATCAGTTGTATACCAAGCACTGAGGTCATTAGGCAGCAATGGACACTTTCAAGCCTGTGGTCACACACAGGGTCAGATTGAAATCAGTAGGTCATAGAACAAAAGAGCAAAATGTATGAATTACACAAGTCCTGTAGGAAGAGAGGAAGATGATGTAGGTAGACAGAAAATAAGAATGGGTAGAGAATGAGAGTAAATAGAATGTGCACTGTACATGTATGAAATTAACAGAGAAAAAGAAAACAATAAAAGTACTCTAAAAGTGAAAAGCATAGATCCAAACAGAACCTGGTTGTTTCAACCAGCTGAAGATAAGCCAAGGGACTATCAACCAAAACAAGAGAGGGCTGAGCCTCAGAAAGAGCTTATAAACATCCACCAGAGAAGGCAATGTCATATGACTGGCCACAAGTGGCCCATGGTGCTTCCTGTGCCATTAGGATGAAACTGGAGACAAGGTGACAGTTCTAATTTGGTTACTAGCCAAACATTTCATTATGGCGTGGTTTGTGAGATCTCTTCACATTTTTGCTTAACAAATGAGATTTTATTTGTTATTTAACATTCTGTGCTATCTTTAACTTGTCTACTGAATTGATTAATGTCATCAAAATATGGTCCTTCATTATTTTAGCTTTAGGCATTAACTGAGCAGTTGTAGATTTTAATTTATTTAGTTGTATAGGTCACTTTGAATGCATGTGTTCAGTGGGTTTTCTTCTCCATGACTCATAATCCTGATTTTCCTATTGTCTCAATTATCTGCAAAGGGCCTCTTTTATCCACACCAGCCACAGTCTCATATCCTTTACACCTAGTACAAACCATCTCATCTCTCTAAACATATATATATATATATATATGTGTGTGTGTGTGTATGTATATATATGAGTGTGTGTATGTGTATATGTACATATATAAATAAGCATATATATATAAATAAGCACATATGATATAGATACAGATGGACATATAGCTATGAATGATATGTAACTTCTAGACCTATGAAATACATCCTTCCTTTTGGAATAGCCATTCAGAAATAACATCAACAGATTCAGTGAAAGTCACTCTCACCCACTAAGGCCTGAACTTGTTTCTGCCAATTGTGTGACTTTGTTTTTGCCTGTTGCATGTCCAGTTCAGGACAGGGCTCCACTCATTTACTTTTGAACCTCTAAATACCGTCAGATTTTGCTTAACCTATTCCAGAGATAGAACATAAATGGTTTGTTCACTAGCTCTCAGAAAAGTCACAGGATGACAATTTTTGCAAGCAAAAGCATCCCTGGAATTCCTGTCTCACTGAACTCAGGATGCTGCTCTGTAAATTTGAGTTCTAGAGGAGTTCTTAAAGATGGAACTATGTATGTGCACATGATGGGGGTAGAGCTGAGGTTGAACTGACCATTTTTAAGCCCTCGTGTAAGTTAGCCTGAGTCTTCTCCATCCACAAGTGACATTGCTTTTGGAGATAGAGTGATATTAATGAGGACAGATTTTAAAATGCTCCATTTCTTTTAAATTATTAACTACTTGCCTCAAGGCATGTGACAAAAATCTCATCTTGAGAAAAAAGTCATTGATTAGAAATTTCCATATAAAAATTTCCCTCATTAGTGCTTGTACATGAATATGTTTATTGTATAAAAATAAAATATATTGCTGAGTTGATTATGGTGTTATCTAGGAAAAGCATCAAATTAATTATAGTAAAAAGCATTTTTTGTATTTACTTGCATTACTTTTCATGTTATTTTTGGAAGTTGAACTCAGATATTTTTGCTCATGTCAGGCAAGTGTTATAATACCTAGCTCATCTCTGCCCTGCTTTTGATTTTTAATAAATATTTATGAGTTTTATAAGAAGTGTGACGAGGAATTGGACCCTGGGATGTACCCGTGTTGGCAGAGTTGAGAAGGTACTGACCGTCCTAAGGCACAGTTAGCACGTGGTGCTATCACATTAAGAAGACATAGCTCACACTGCTCACACTGCCTCTGGGATCACAGTGCACGGAGGGGATGGGGCAGCGCTGGGAGAGGCGCACAGGCTGCAGCAGAGGGAGCCAGGGAAGCTGGTATAGATGATACAATCCAGGGAAGATCCTTTCAAGATTAGTAAATTAAACTTGCAGGCTGCTTATTATACTGGCTGGATCTACCTCAAATTATTCTTTCTCTCTTTAACCACAGTAGATCTATTTAAAACTGTTTCAGGGTTTGATTTCAACCACAGAAATTAATTCCGTGTACTGCTACCTCCAAGAAGCTTAGAAAACACAAAAAACAGAGACTGAGTATCTAATGACTAAGGAACTGTTTTGGAGACAGAAATAAGACCAGGTATCTACTTCAGAGGAAAATATAAGGAAAGGCTTATGTGTATTTTCCCTCTTTGCTTTTTAAGATACTCAATGAACATAATCTAAGAACAAAATGTTAAACAAACTCAAAGAATCAAATTTTACTCAGATTTACATGAGAAGAGGAGCCATACAGTTAACCCATCCACTTTTTCTCTAATGTGTTGATCAGGTCTCTGTGGTCAATAGGAAGAAAAGTCTCTGTTGTTTGTGGCAGAAGAATGGAAAGAAAAGCAGGTTTTTGAAATATGCCAGAGCACTCTGCACTTCGTAACAAGGTTAACCACTGGGAGAAGCTAGTTAACCAAGGCTGATCTGCTGGGGATTTGTCAGAGCTTAACCAACTTGTGGGAAGTTAAAACATTCAGTTCCAGCCAACCCTTGTCAAACCTATATGGGAAACCAAGCATTAAATTCTAGCTCACTTTAGTGATCCATGAGAGGATAGAGAAAGGCTATCACCCTGACAGTCTTGATCCACTTGGGTAAGAACTAAAAATCATACTAGAAGCTCTTGCAGGCTCTCCATGTGCAGAAGCTTAAGTTCAGTGACAAACACTGGCCCCAGGTTTGCAATTCCAGCCCCCGTGTCCTGCCACACACACACCTTACCTCTACATTACTAAAGGAAGATTTGTAGCAATACCTCTTACCCAGTCTCTCTTAGATTTCAAGAACCACAGTGAATACTATATAACAAAACAATTTGAAACGGAATGTGGCTCACGCTGTAATCCCAGCCCTTGAGATTCCTCTGTAGAACTGCTGAGTTCAAAGCCAGCCTTAATTATACAGGCTCGCTTGAGCAGGAGTGTAAAATCTCACCTTCACCTGGCTTGAGATGGTGTGGGGTGCAGGGAGGGTGAGCAGTTTGAAGAGGCAGAACACCTGTACCATTCTCATTAGCATCATTTCCAAAAGCAATACCCATGCATAAATCTAACAATATGTAAAATGCACTAAGTATGTGTGAGGAAAACTTGAAAGAAATGATGAAAGCAGTCAAAGATCGAAATCAGAGATAGTCTTAGATCATAGGCAAGATGACTCAGTAACATATAGATGGCAGTTCTTCACAACCTGAACAATGAATTCAATAAAAATCAATATTTTGAAGATGTTGAAAAACTAATTCTATTGTTTATATAGACACAAAGGACTCATTAATCAAAACAGTATTTGAGGAGAATAACATCTTTGATGGGCCACCAGTCTCTGATATCAAGAATTAATGTAAACTGATAGTGATCAATATTGGCTATCATCACTAGAATAGGCAGGTGGTTACTGGTACAGAGCAGAGTACCACAAAAATATCATCATACTATGGTGATCTCTGACAAATGAGCAAGAGGATGCTGTGCAGAAAGCTGAGATGTTTTTCTTTTTATTGTGCATAAATTTTGCTATTTTGAGATAGAGTCACCCACGATATTGCAGATTGGTCTTGAACTCACAGGACCACTCCTAACCACATCTCTTCTCTCTTCCCCAGACCTAGGTGAATGGGACTGCACCTCTTTGCCTGGCAAAAGATAGTCTTTGAAACAGATGATGTTTGAATAATAATTTACTAAAATTTAAAATAATAATTTAAATACAGACTTTACATATTTTATAAAATCTAAGTAAAAATTTATTGCAGATATTACGTAAAATAATTTTTACAATGCTCTTGACATAACTTATGAAAAAAATCTAGATGACCATGGGATGATGATGTCTTTTTTAAGATATGTTACCAAAGACATGCTGATTAAAAGAATTAATAAACTGCATTTTTTAGCTGAAGAGTAAGGATATCATCAATGGAATGAAAAGACAATGCTGTGGGATAATGTTCTGGTACACTGCACAGATTTGTCACTCAGGCAGGTGGTGTGGTACAAGCCTTTAATCTCAGCAATCAGGAGGCAGAAGCAGGTGGTGTGAGTTCAAGGCCAGCATGGTCTACAAGCTAGTTTCAGGATGGTTACAGCTGTTACACAGAAAAACCCGTCATAAAAACCATCCAAACAAACAAAAACAATAATAACAACAAAAAGACTTGTCACTTGTATTAATTTAATAAAATGCTGGTTGGCCTGTAGCCGGGCAGGAAATAAAGGCAGGGTGACCAAAATAAGAGAATTTTGGGAAGTGGAAAGTCAGAGACACAGTTATCAGGCAGACACAGAGGAAGCAAGATGAGAATGTCTCACTGAGAGAAGGTACCAAGCTACATGGTTAAACATAGATAAAAATTGTGGGTTAATTTAAGTTGTAAGAGGTAGTTAGTAACAAGCCTAAGCAATAGAGCAGTTTATAAAAAATATAACAGAAACTTCTGTCTATAAGACATGAGCTGAAAGAAAATATTTATAAATGCAACGTCTAATGAAGGGCCATTATCATCAGGACGTAGATGACTGAAAATTCAACAGATTAAACAAAACCATGTGCATAAAAACCAAAGATTTGTTATGTATCATGTGACACCAGACAATACTAATCAAAATAGTCATCGGATAGCATTATATGACTATTGAAATGTACAAAATCTGTAAAAGCAAGAACAACAAAGACTGATAAGGTTGTAGGATAACAGAAAGTTCATTCATTAATAGTGTTAATGTAAAATGCTACAGACACCTTGGAAGACAATTTGATTGCATATTCTAGCACTAAAAATATGGTTAACATACAATATAAAATTTTTGTTGCCCATCATTAACCCAAATAAGGTAAAGACATAGTCATATGAAAATATGCACAACAATATTAATTCCATCCTTAATGACAATAATCAAAACTTGGGAGCAATTAATAATCCACCACTAGATAAAGAGATGAATTAACTGTGACAGATCAATGATTTCTTGGTATTTGGGAGAGAACAGGCTAGATAGCAAAATACAGATTGTTTTTAAGACGATGAAAATACCACATTTGTTATAATAATGACCCACACCATTATATTTTTGTGCAAGGGTAGAGAAGGATCAACACTAAGACAGAATCCGCATGTGTGTTAGGGACTGAGGAGAGTGTTGCACTAATAAAGGGTACCCAGTTGTATGAAATACATCATGTTGGTACAGGATAGTAAAACTGGGGCAGAAGGATTTTTGGATACTTTCTACACTTTTCCTTCAATTTGCTGTATACATAAATCGTCTCTAAAATCATACTGTTTAAAAATAATAGCAATAAAAGTAGAAAGAGGCCCAGAAACAATTTTTGCAGTATTATTATGTATTATTATGAATGGGGACTATAAAAGTAGTGAAGAAAATAATAGACTAAAATTCAAAGGGCTTTCATATATTGGAAGATATAAATAAATAACTATCACTTTTTTTTCATCAACTTCCTAAAATTCTTGAGTTGACCTACTTTTCACTTTAAATCTTATTTTGCTTTGTATTCTCCCAGGTACTGACATTATTTTGTTCTCTATATTTGACTTCCAAGTAACCCTGACAATCTTATTAACCACCATCTGGAGCTTTTCACTGCCTTGGCATAACCTCCATATTGCAACTCAGGGGACCACGTACAAATGAGCCATATCCGAATTCAGCATGATCTCTGGCACTGACTCCACTGCTTTTGCATGACGACAGCTCTGTTGTTAGATCAAATTTCTCAACTGCACACAGACTCTAGCACAAGCTGTGGGCTAACCAGTATCCACACACCAAAGTCCTGATCAATTCTCATACCAACACAATGGTAGGTAGACTTTCAAATAAAGCTCATAGAATCACTCTTGAGAAATAGCACAAAAGTTAAGGGTTCCATTAGGAAGAGCAGTGGAGAAGAGAACTTAAAATCCATCACATCCTAAAAGCAACAAGTGAGACTAGCAAAACTATGAGAATAAACTGTTCCCAATTTATGAAAACTAGAAGAATATAACCAAAATATTTTCATAAATAGAGATAGGCTCATCACAAAGAAAGTGATTCTCAGTAAGAAAAATTTGAGGTATTTTTAATCTGCCACGATCCCATCTCATAACTTCTGCATCTAGCAAAGCCAACTATGAAGAAAGTAAAAGAAACTTACAGTACTCTGAAATAACAAGGAACGAGAGTTTTGTGATAGTTGACCTAATTTACAATAACCATGCAAAAGAACCATATTAGGTCACATAAAAGAACAAAAAGCAATAGTAAAATAATGAAAGCCAGTAATTACAATGTCTATACAATATAAATGATACTTTGTGACAAAGTAGAAGGAAAAGCTGAGGTAACATATGAGAAGCTCATGCTAGAATTGCCACTGTCCAGTTTCTGGTAAATTAATCAAGATGAAAGTAATGGAGGGTCCAAGGTCTCTTGTACAACATAGGGCTGGGGAACAAATTGGATTGTGCCTGTGTGGATACTACTAAAAGTAAATTGCTATTAAGGTGAACTGTATCACCAAAATCCATTATATGTTTGCAAGAAGTGAAAATAAGTTGGTATTAAAACTAAACTATTATACTTTGTAATTACAAGGACAACTGCTAAGAAAACAATGAAAAATGGGCAAAAAAGAAACAATGTGACTTCTTTAGATAGTATTTACTTGACATAAAAGACAGAAATGTAACAGAAAAACTGAATAACAAATAATGACATTTTAAGAACAATAATGGCATAATTATTTCCATGTCAGTAATTACATCAATAATAGATGGAATATATTCTCCAGTCGAAATGTAGAGGTTGACAGATTGGATATGATTTTTATATTTTTATATGACATCAATAAGAGACTTACTTTAGACGAAAAGATTCAAAAAGGTTAAAAACAAAAGCATGAAATAAAATACTTCAGGAAAATAGTAATTAAAATTGAGATGGATTTGTTTTGCCAATATTAATACAATAGACTTAAAGACAATAATTGTTAAAAGAGGCAAAGGACATGGTGTGATGATGAAAGTGTTAATCAATTAGCTGATAAACATTTCTATGAAAAGAAAACCAAAATATATAAATTAAGTAAAAATACAATTGAAGGAGACAGATGATTGGATAGGTAGATAGAGCTTTTAATAGCACAAAGTCAACACTGAGAAGATAATCTAAGTATGATATCAGGAGTCTAACAAACAAATGCAGCTCATTCCAGTAAACTACAGAATGTACCTTTCCAAGTTCAAATGGAGCATTACTCAGAATGAGCCATATATTGCTCATTCACTAAACAAACATAACTAAGAAAAAAGTAGTTATATTAACTATTATTTTTGACCCCAATAAACAAAAATTAAAATTTTCAGAAACAAAAGGAAGTCTCTAAAATTCCCAATGTATGAAACCTAATACAATAACTAACTAACATTATCAATAAATTTAAGAATAAAACAGACAACAAATAAATGAAGTTAGGATGAATGAAAATAAAATAAAACATACTAAAAACTTATGAATAAAAATCAGGGCTTAGAAGGAAACTTACATCTATGTTAGCACAGAAAAATGACAGTATATGAATAGTCCAACTGCCACCTAGAGATTAGGAGACAAAGATCTAAACCCAAAACAAAGGGACATAAGGAAACAATAAGATGAAAAGAGAAAACTGGCCTGGGATTGGTAGGGTCATGCTTTTTTGAAGTTAATCAAAATGACAGTCAGTCTAAGAATCGCTTGGCTCTGCATCTGACTGAAGATGGGAGATTCAATAATGTGTGAGAAAGTAGCCAACAGAAAGAGAGTCCTCTGTGGGGATTCTTGACATAGACCCCCCAAGGTGCCCTGATTCCAGAACCTCTGTGAATCTTAAATGTGAACTACAAGTATACTTGATAAATAGGAGGTACAACAGTAGATAGGAATAATGTAAAAATTATGAAGGAAATCGAAGCCTGTGAGCATTCACCTAAAGTGGATATATTTTGATCTCAGAGTTAATTATACTTTTCCTCCTTTATTCCAAGAAAGTTTATGTAACTCTGGATGTGCAATATGTGTGTATGCGTATATGATGTCCTTGTGTAGATATGTATTATGAGTATGTGTATGTATGAATGCATGCAGATATATTATCAATACAAAGAAATCATTTACTGATAATAAATTACAAAGCAATCTACTTGATAACATTCCTTTGGTACAAATATAATTTTATAATTTAGTAAATACTAAAGCGAGTTTTGTACTAATGAGAAGGATTTATTTATTTTTACATAGAAAATTAAGTCTTAGCTGAATGTTGGAGGCAGCTGGTCATAGAGCATTACCAATGCTTTTCAGAGCTAGTTAATACTTTGATTTTTAAGTTATCAACACTGAAAACACCAGTTCACATAAATATGGGGTTTAAGTGGAAGAAGAATGTTCAGGATCATTTCAGAAATGACTGGAAATTCTGTCCTAATCCAAAGGACAGTTTCACTTAATAATATTTTAATGAAACTAAAGATAACAACCCAAACAAGAAGATCCCAGGCCCTCAATGCCAATCAGTCTAGGCAATCAGTGAGCTTCGGGTTCAGCAAAAGATGATTTCTCAAACGTTAAGATGGAGAAGGACCCCTGATATTAACCTTTGCCTTCAACAAGCATGTACACACAGTGTAGGCAACTGTACATTCCTGCATACCCTAAATATATGCCCTAGCTTGAAAACACATTTGATAATCTAACAAATAGATTAACTTCACCTTGCCTATCTGAATCATACTCTGAGCACTTACACTAATTGACCATTGATTGGGAAAACTCACCTAGCATAAAATCTACCTAATAATAAAGGGCCAAATATCTCCTGCAATTTGCTGAATAGAATAGTGAAAGTCAAAAAATAATATAGTGGTCATTTAGGTATGATTTTACATCACAGTAAAGTTGAATGATTGAAGGTTGAAGCATAGTAAGATAAGAACTTTCTATTATCATTATTATAAAAAAAAAGCTGAACAAGTGTGTAATGGCTTTCCGGGTTAATTGTTCGTATTCTTGTATCTATCCTGCTCTAACCCAACTCCCCTAATGTCAGTCATATTCATGCAGATGATATAAATATGTCTGATATATAAGTGCTATCTCCAGTTCGGATACCTAACAGAAACATAATTATTTTCTATAATAAAAATATTTCTTATAGAAAAATAATGTACTCAGGGCATGAGTTCCTACAGAGGAAGAACTTATGGAGAGCCAGCCTGAGATTTTTAACCCATGTACATGTCCAGAAACATCTGTCTTAGGTAGGACTACTTCTTGCTTAGCACACATGGTTAAGAATCAATACCTCTTTTTATGTCTAAGACCTTGGGCCATGTAGCCCCAATTTGATGAGATGAGACACAACTGATGCTCACAAAAGGGCATTTTGATTATTTCCTATTTTTCTCTGAGAGCTGGAACATGAGTAGTTAGTGGTCTATATCAGAGATGTGACACATGCCTATATAAACGACATTTCATTATAATCCTTAGATACCAAAGCTTGTTCACTTTCCCTGTTTGACAATATTTGCTTTTGTTGACTTAAAGATTCATGAGGCCCACTAAAGGAAAATGGTAAGTTTGTATGTACCTGTGTCTTCTGGACACTGCCATTTATTTCCTGCATTGACTAGCTTTTAATCATTCTGCTTCTCCTTTAATTCAACCATAGCCATAGTATTAAAACTTCCAAATCTTATAAATTGCAAGCCTGACCATATTCCTTATGATTCCTAGCACATACAGGAGTGCCTTATCTGATCATTTACAATCTACAGCAAAGCACAGAGATAACATTATCCTCAGTGGTGAAAGATTAACATTTTCTTCCTCTGAGTTTAGAAGTAAGATAGATGTTCATTCTTGCCCCTGGCTCTTGAGTATATCCAGATGGGCCACCTACTTTACTCCACCTGCATCTTCTCCACAGTAAGTCATTCTGAAGACAGTCACAATAGGTAGGCAATAAGATGACCAAAACTTTTAGAAAGATCTGAGAGTCTGCAATGTGTTTTTATTTTGCCCAATGTATTTCTCACATTTAGAAAGACTGACTAGCTCGTGCCTATGGGAACACTGGCAAGCAATTTACTTCTGAACCATGGGAATTAGCCCTACAGTATTCTCTTCCCTGGAAGGTGAACATTCACGAGGTTAGAATGAGCAGGGGCCCCAGGGACTGAGAAAAAGAAGCTTATGTCTTATGTCCCCGGCCCAGGAAAATAGGAATTTGGCAGGCACAGGCTAGGAAAGATGACAGTTTTAGAAATGGTGTGTAGGAGTGCTACGTGCCAATGGGGAATACACAGGAGCATATTGCCTGTGTTCTCTTTCTAGAGCCATTGCTGCCAGCACCACCAGACAAAGCCTATTTATTGAGGAGCATTGTTTCGACTTCCCTGCAGCTGTCAGAGAGCACAAGGAGGCTTTGGATTCGATGAAACACAGCGGCTCAGGGAGAAGGGGCTGCAGTCTTTAATACATGCTCTTTGCAGAAGACAGAAGACAAAACATGAAAGACTCATACAGAATATAACCTCTGGTAAAAATGGGTCTGACTTCTGCATTATGTAATTGGAAGCAGACTCACATTTTCCACTCTCTGTTACTTGGACGGTTGCCGGGTATCCGGAGCAAACAGGTAGAGGCCACGACGACGTGCAAGGTACCACTTTGCCACTGGAGAAACCTTGTTTCCTCAATGTGGCACTAGGTAATATTAAACAAAGCATGTTGCCATGTGTTTCATTAGCATTCGTTTTAGACCCACTTGGCCCTAACACATCTTGCCCAATAGAAGGCAGAGTATGTAAGAGTCACTTCCACTGAGAGTAGACATGTAGGGAAATCCAATTAAGTAGGCAAAGCATGTGCTCGGCAAGAAGGGGCATTTGAGAACTTTACTTATAAGAACCTGTATTTAAATATGTAGATGATACTATATTATGGATCGCAGGATGTGTACCAACATCCTGAGACCAGAAAAACTGACTGCTCAGTCTCCCATAAATATTCAAAGAAATTAGTGAAAGCCACATTAGGATAAGACAACCATGTCAGTATCCATTGTGTGGCTGTTCTGACCACTGTGTATGTCTAACAGCAGTCACTGCACTGTATGAATTAAGGAAGCAGGAACTTGACCTCACTGCCTCTGCACCTACAATCTCTCTTGGATAAGAAAGAACACCCTATAATAAATAACATGGAATCCACAGTAGACACTCATAAGTGTAAGTTTCAAAGATGAGCTTCTCCTCACATGAAGATGTTTATTTATTTAACCCTCACGCCGGGGGTAAGTCTTTCTCTTATGTCCTCTGTCTGTTAGGTATGCCAACCTACATGCAAGCAAGGCAGAGCTCTCCAAATACAATTTACTACGGAACGAACATTTAATTTCAATATGCTTCTCATAGCGAACTGTGTATATACTCAGAAAGGCAAACAGAGGGGATCTTTAAGGTAAAACTGGGAGGATTACATTTGCTGTGGAAGGCAGATGCTGGCAGCCTCTTGTGATCCAGGGGAAAGAACCTGAGGTCCCTTGCTTCGTGATGAGTCCCTGAATCCTATGGAGTAATTCCTAACCCCCTGTGTGAATGGAGCAAGGATTACTGATAGATCACCCTGTATTATTACTATTTGTGATGTCCTGGGTGAGTCTGCTGGTGTTGCTTGGGGACAGATGGTCCAGAAAGGTCAGCTTCTGGGTATCTAGACCAAGGGTCTTTTCAGCTTTATGACTTAGTTTTGCCTCTACTCTTTGCCAGGTAGCATCACTAGACCAGAGTAGCAGTGAAAAGACATAGACACCCAACTCTTAAACCATGCTACATTTTTTTCCATAAGAATTTTATCACACACAAGGTATTAGAGGCCTGAGAACTGAAGTAGAATTCAGCTTTATCCACTTGGCAGATTCCATCATCCACAGGCAGCAAAATGTCTTCATTTGTAGCTCTCCCTGGTCTCCTCAAAATTTAGTGATAGTGGTATGTGCTTTTTGGAGCAGCTCATCAAATCAGAAGGGACAGGAAATAACTGAGTGTGCTTTCTTTCTCTCTGCTCTCCACACTTGTGTAGCTGCGCTTAATTTGTTTTCCAGCAATAATATCACTGGAAAAAGAGAGAATGATTCCACAGACTCAAGAAAAGCCAGCTACAAATTGCTATCCCAGGCGTAGAGATTTCTGATGCTCCTGACCAGAGTCTAGTAATGCCCCAACTGAGAAGCTCTGAGTCAAGAGGAGGCAGGCAGTGACAAAATTATGAAAGCTTACGTGAATTTGTCATGGAACATTCCTCTAGATCATAGCTCTTTAATCAGCTTCTGGGACCAGACTCATCTGAATCTTGTTAAATGGCACATGTAAGTTCTGCAGGTGGGGTGATGAATCTGCATCTGCAACTGTTCCCAGGCCCTGCTGAAGCTGCTGGTTCACATAGTTCTGGATTAGCTAAGGAGCTAACTTGTTTAACTAGCCATGTGTGACTGAAATCATTGTCATTCTTGTTATGTTGAACTTAATTATTTATATACTTTTTATTTAATTTAAGTTGGCATGAGGTGGTATAAAGTGCAGATTATATGTTTTATGTAAAGAGACATGTGTAAATATTGTATCTTTATAAAATATTATTGTCTTGTCATTAGTCCATCTTTTCTTTTTCTAAGACAACAATGTCTCTATGTAGCCCAGGCTGGTCTTATCTTTCTTATTTTAAAAAATATTTATTTATCTATCTATTTGTTTGTTTGTTTGTTTGTTTATTATGTATACAGCTAGCCAGAAGAGGGCACCAGACCTCATTACAGAGGGCAGTGAGCCACCATGTGGTTGCTGGGAATTGAACTCAGGACCTTTGGAAGAGCAGGCAATGCTCTTAACCACTGAGCCATCTCTCCAGCCTCTGGTCTTATCTTTCTTCTCCCACAGTTTGAGAGTTCTGATTTTAGGTGTGTCCCACTAGGTTAAACATCTGTATCTCCTACCAAAGCCAGCATCATGACTGGCAGCAAATGGGAACTGCTTAAAAGGAATTGCTGGCTCCCTTATCTTTTCAAAGAATCTTTGGAATTTTTCATTCATAGGATTTTATTTTAGTAAAGCTCCAGAAAGAGGGGAGCAGTAGGTATAGGCATACTTGAACTTCCCCTGGTCACAGAGTCACAAAGGCTGTGATCCTATACTATACATTGTTATTATTTGATGAAAGCCTCTTGGGAAATCTTAGTCTCAGTGTCATTGTGATTGCTTATTTAATTACTACTATAACAGAATGACTAGATAAGATGCACAGGGGATTTCAAACGAGCATAGAATCAGATGAAAATATAACAAAGCCACAGTCCCTTGGGAAAACACTGAATGAACTGAACAAGAGTTGCAGGTTTGAGTGACTAAGCTATCTTTCCATTTAATCTCTCTCTTCTTCTTCTTCTTCCTCTCTCTCTCTCTCTCTCTCTCTCTCTCCCCCTCTCTGACAATGCACATACATACATACATACATACATACATACATACATACATACATACATATGTACACACATACATTCATACATACACAAACACACAAAAAAGGAATATGACTTTCAAAGATAGGGATAGAGCCTGGCCCAGTTGTTATCAGAGAGGCTTCATCTAGCAACTGATAGGAACCGATGCAGAGAAACACAGCCAAACATTAGGCAGAAGTCTAGGAATTCTGTGGAAGAGAGGGAGGAAGGATTGTAGAAACCACAGGAGTCAAGGACACCCTGAGAACTGTCCAGAGAATCAACTAAACAGGGCTCATAGGAAAGCACAGGGGCTCGCAGAGACTGAAGCAGCAACCATGCAAACTGCATGGGTATGCTAGGTCCTCTGTATAGGTTATGGTTGCATAGCTTGATGTTCTTATGGGACTCCTAACAGTGGGAAAGAAGGTGTCTCCCACTCTTTTCTGCTCTTGGGATCCTTTTTCTCTTACTGGGTTGCCTGATCCAGTCTTGATGTAAGACTTTGCGCCCGGTCTTATTTTACCTTGTTGTACCATGTTTGGTTGCTATCCCTGGGGTGCCTGTTCTTTTCTGAAGAGAAATGGAGACAGAGTGGATCTGGGGGAGAGGGGAGGTAAGGAGGATGGGGGGAGCGGAGGGAGGAGCAAATGCATTTAAGATGTGATGTAAGAGAGGAGAAAATAGACACAGCTTAGGTATCTTCAAATAACAGCAATATCAGCTCACCATTCCTCCCAAGAACTTCAAAGAGTTCGGAGACTTACATCTTTCTCCTGAGGGACTGGGCACAAGTGTAAGTTCCCTGAACCATATCTTAAGTAGGTGGTATTGAGAGGGAACCTTTGTCCAAGGAGCATTTAGAGACTACCTTAGCTGCTCAAGGGAGAGGAGTACTGGGCATTAGCACCCCAGCAGCTCTTTAAATCCTTTTAAATGGGTAGGTGCCACTATGAAACTGAAAATACAAGCACCAATCTATTTTTATATTAAGCAGGTTTACACTGGACTCTAGGGTAACATCAGGCTTCTCTCCTCATGGGTGGGTTTACAAACCTTCAAGAGCTGGCCTGGGCATAATTTGGATGCAGGCAGACTTTTTGCATGAATAAATTACATAGGTTTAGGTGCCATTTCCTGGAAGTGTGAGCCCTGAACAAGAGCTACATCAAAGCCTGGACTGACATTCTGAAAGCTAAAATGCTCTAAGAGCAGAAAATGAAACAAACAACAACACCAAAAATAAAAAGCACTAAATAGATTCAGCAGAGGTGAGGGTCAAATTAAGAAGCTTAATGGCTTCAGAAATATGATACAGGGAACACACGGAAAAGCAAGGGAACAGAAAGAAGAAAAGCAGATCTCTGTCCTGCTTTTCATCCAGATTAAATGGAACAACTTGGCTACAAACATTACGACAGTCTCAGAGCAACACATAGAGATGGCCATGGTAGATTTTCTCACAGCCTGGAGAAAGTTATTAAAGACCCAGCACATGTTATTATGGAGACAGAACTAAAATTCATGCTGTGATTTTACTGTAGGCTGCTATTTAACAGAAAGTAATTCAGGGACTACAGCAACATGTAAAGAACAAAGAAGTCATTGGCCTCTGGGGAAATGAGAAGAAAATGTTATCATTTCTAATCATGACATGTTCTAAAATTTTGCAATGAAATTGAAATAAAAAAACCCTATTTTCTGGGTATGGGGGGGAGTCTTAATCCGTGTTGAAGACTATTGTTATTGACAGATGGATCAAGATTGTTTCCCTAAATTGTGTCTCTCAGTTACTGCACCTGAATTCAGGATCAAGGATAAGAAAAGCTCAGCTGGCTCAAATCTGCTTTTGATGGTTGCTACTACTGAGCCCTGTGACCATGGGCAAGAAGTTCTGGGAAGAAGCAACCTGTTTAAGGTCTTGTTTATAAGTAGACTTGACAATTAAGGGCCAACTTTGCATAACACAAATGGAGCATTTCTAATAAGAGTCAAGATGAAGCCAGAACAAATATTTTGCCTGCAAGAGTAAAGTTAAATTTTAGAATATGATTGTATCCCCCAAGCTTTTCTCCCATTACTCTTTTTTCAGTACTGAGAATGGAACACAGCTATAATCTTCCATTATTATTTATTGTTTTTTTTAAATGAAGTCTCACCATACAATTTAGGCAAACAAACCTTGAACTTCTATCCTTCATCTCAGCCTCTAGATCAGCTGCAGTTACAGGACTGCAGCACCAGTCTTGGTTCTAAGTTTCTGATTCTTCCTCCCATTCATCAACACTGGAAACATGGACCTGAATCTAAGCAGAAAGAACATTTTACTAAGCAGGTCTCTCTCAATTTTCGCTTCTCTTACTTCCTCTTAGCCATTGCATTTACCATCAAACTGTAAGTCTTTGCATGAAGGCCCAATATGGCATGGAAAGAAATCCTGATTCTTTATTTCCAATTGAAGCCGGCCAAATATTTTACCTTTAATCATCAGTTCTTTGTGAGAATAATCCCACTGAATATTAGGCAAATGCAGATTGTTAAAGGAGGTGACACATGCACCCCAAATTGCTCAGGCAAGAGCAAAGGCTTACAAAGCTCTGAAAATAGTAGAAAAACTTATATTCAGAAGATTATATCTGGAGATTAGCAAATCGGAGGTTTCAAATGGAGATAAAGGCTGGTAGGGGCCTGTAAGTCTTTTATTTCAGGTTAAAGCCTTTCAGGATAGGGACGTCTGTGAATCTAAGAAACTGCAACACCAAATTGAAGCCGCATGTGCCAGTCTAGTTTCAGGTGTGGTGTAATCATCATTTAGCTGTTTCCCAACCAACCAAGTTGACAATCAAAATAACAATGCCCTTAATAGGGCCTGTGAAGGAGGCCAAGGAACATGTCTTAAGAATGTTGAAAACTCTTATACTTTTGGTTATAAGCTGGGAATGGTATGAGAGAAGGCTGTGGTTGATAGAGAAGCCCAGAGGAGTCGGGGAAAGGATGTTTTTTATTTCATTTTTATTTTCTATTTTCTTTTGTGGGAGAAAGCTACAAGGGTTGAAGGTAGATATGGAAGCCTGGGAAGTGAGTGGGATTGGAGTGCATGACATTAATTTCCCAAAGAATCGATTTAAAAAATTGTACACACAAAAAAAGACTGTTGAAAACTTAGGTCAAGTGATTTAACATATATTCCAAGTTAATGGAGTGCCTTTGTGTGCAGTCTTTCCCAGGACACTAAGATTAGTGGACATCTATGACTTGATGATTGAGTAGAATCCTAAAACGATGTGGTTAAAGACAAGATCTCAAGATGCAGCCAAGGGTGGCCTAAAACTCACTGTGTAGCCCAGGCTTGCCCAGAATCACTGTGTATTGCAAACTGGCTTCCAACTCATGTCAATTCCCATGCCTGTCTCGAAAGTATAAGTACTACAGGTAGGATCTTGATTGCCAGCTTGATTAGCTGAGAAACAGCTAAACAATAATTATACCACACTTTGTTGAGAGGATTTCTGGGCACGAATAGCTAAGCTCTGAATGTGGATATCACAATACCAAAGGTCTGGGCCCACATGGAATAAAAAAGTGGGGAGGAAAAATCCTGGAATTCTCTCCCTCCCTCTCTTTTGTGGTCTCTGTGATGTGAGCTGTGTTGAAGGGCCCACTCTACCAAGATGAAGGGAAACCTATAAAACAGTGAGTTAAATAAATCCTTCATCTATTTGTGCCAGAAATTCTGTTGTAGAAACAAGAGCTAATGCTATAGCGCTGATGATTTACCGGTTGCATCCATTTTGATATCAGTGGGCCAAATAAAAGAGGCTTGGTTTCAATAGGTTTTGCAGTGTTATTTGAAGAAAGTGGAGTAGACTCTCCACTGAGTCTTTCATTTCCATATGCTGCTTGATGAAATTATTATCATTTTTATTTTTTCTTTCTTTCTTTTTTTAACCTTCACAGAACTGTGAAAGCAATTTCAAGCAAAGTATCCACTGAACATGGAAGGACACTTTTAGTTTCTTCCAGAAATAGAAATAGGAGATAATCCTTAAAAATAGAAATGGAAAATAATCTTGAGTCAACTTCTTAAACTTTAAAAGTCAGGCATATTCATTGTTGCCCTCTTTCACAATAACTAGGAAATGGAAACAGCTTAAATGTCCTTCAACCAATGAATTGATAATGAAAATGTGGTATATGTACACTATGGAATACTATTCAATTGTAAAGATAAAGGACGTCATGAATTTTTTAGGTAAATGGGTGAAAGTAGAAAACTACCATACTGGGTGAGGAAACGTTTAACATTCTCCCTCATTGGAAGCTACTAACTCCAAATTTCTGATATAGCACATATCTTTGAGTAACTGCAGAAAGCAGAAAAGTTAAAAAGAGACTATTGCCAGGGTAGGCAGGTGGGGGAGCAGTACAAGTGATTCAATAAAGGGAAATGTCAAAGTGTTCTAAATAGAGAAGGAGAGCAAGGTAAATACAAAAGAAGGGAAGAGCATACAATGACAATGAGGATGTCTGAAAACTCATAAGAAATTTCTATGAAACATGTAAGTAAGCCTTGGTATGAATAAAAATATATAGCTGAAAAGGAAATATTCTAATCTGGGTTAATGCTCCCTTCAAGAGGCAAAGAATCCCTAAGAAAAACCCCTACACATCCTCTTTTGAGTTGTTAGTCAGAGTTCAGAAATAGACTTCCAAAACATACATTTTATTGCTATTGGTCTTGACTTTCCACCAGAAATGAATTGTCCCCCCATCCTGAAAGCATCATATCCTTCATACACAGATCCAGAGGCTCATGAGATAGAATGCACCAGAATGCCCCCTCCTTGAGGACTAGATTTTATGGTTCCTGTAGGCATTGTGGTGGTTTGAAAGAAAATGATCCCCAAAGTGAGTGGCACCATTAGGAGGTATGACCTTGTTGAAATAAAATGTGGCCTTCTTGAAAGAAGTGTATCACTGTGGGGACAGGCTTTGAGTTCTCTTTTGTTCATGCTTTATGCACTGTGACACTGAGACCACTTCCTGTTGCCTGCAAGATGTAGAAAACAGCTCCTTCTCCAATACCATGTCTGCCTGCACATCATATCCCATCATGATGATAATGGACTGAAGCTATCAACTCTAAGTTGGCAGCCCCAACTAGATGTTTTACTTTATGAGAGTTGCTGTCTCTTCACAGCAAAAGAAACCCTTACTGAGTAAGGCACCATGCAAGTCTTTAAATGAAGAAAGCAACCAATAGTCCTACCCAGCTATGGCAACTATAAACCACATCAATGACCAGCTTGACATGACAACCTTAAGGGTGTAGTATCAGTGTTCATACCTTGGAAGCAACAAAAAGGCCTTTAATTAGACTTAAGACCCCCTAAAAAGGGGGAATCCATGCCTGTTAATGCAAACCTAGCCAAGGCCACCTAGGGTTTTTGAAGTCATGGGTCTTGCAGGAGAATCTACAACCACCAATTTACTAAACATTTTAAACATAATCCCCAACCACACTCTGAATATTTTTCCTTATATTCAGAGATAACTGCGGAAACTTCTCTTTACAATAGAGATGATTACAGAAACTCACCAATCAGAAATCTATGAGGCCCAGTCCCAATGGCTATATGTATAAAATACTTCCCATACCCCAGGCTCAGGGAATATGGCAGAAGAGGAGGCATTGGGATTGTAAGACCGAGCAGGACAGGGAATTTGCTGTGTGATTTTGTCTCCTAATAATGTCAGAATCTACACCCGTGAAGTCTCACCAACATGACTACCTAAGCATAAGCTCAACAAGGATTCCAATAGATGCACCAAAGTGGATCAAGGAAATTCCATGAGCCTTCAACATTACACAAAGAACTGCAGGCAACTATGGTATGCTGAGACTAGAGAAATACTTCCCTGCAGGAAAAGCACACTAATTAATTATCCAGTACCAAATGTTAGCACCGAAAACATATCTACAACTAACATTATACAGACGGAGCTTATTATATTTAGGACTATGTATGTATGTATGTATGTATTCATGCATATAAGAACAATTAATAAAAATGGTCATAAATTTGAAAGAGAGCAAGCATGAGTATATGAGAGTCGGGGGGAGAAAGATGTAATTCTGCTCTAATCTTAGAAAACTATTTTAAAAAACAGTTAGGAGACAAAAGAATTAATACAAATTTGGAGACATGCAGGCTGATAAAGGGAGGAAAATTTTGTCTTTTCTGGGAACAAGTGGACATTTACAGAAGTCTGTCTGGTAGCACTTTTTTTTTTGCTATTTCTTGGTTTCTAATCTTTCTCACATCAATTTCTCAACTGCCATGGTTCCGGGGGTGTGCTGTTAACATGAAGATGAATTGAAGTCAAACTAGTGATTAACTGGAAATCATTCCGATCAGTTGGCTTCACTTCAGTCAATCTCAAGAGCAACTTCTTGTCTATAGTCATTCAACTGTCAATATGAACGAGATTAAGGTGAGGAAAACTTTTAGCTGAGTCACCCAGGCAGCATTCATTGTAATTTCAAATTTTTAGCATGTTGTTTTCCTTACCTGAGACTCACCAAGATAGGGAGGATAGATGGAGATCAATTCAAACAAATGATGACTGAGTAGATAAATGTCACATGATATGCACACTCTTGTTACCCTCTCTTCATGAAGAAATCTCTCTCATGCCAGGGATAATTTTCAGATTGGCCCAATCAAGTGTCAACTTAAGCAAAACAGAAATTTTATGAACTAAAAATCTTTCATTTTTATTTAGGAGAAAAAGACCTCTAATCTTAAATATTTAGCCACCTTATTAAACATGCAGATGTCAAAGTGTAGCCCTCTAGTGGCTGGATTTGTCAGACAACTGTTAGTGGACCCCTGGGTTAGGGAATGTGGTGCTTTCTAAGCCTGACATGGAAGCTCAAAGCCCAGTCTAGTGTGGTTCGAGGACCTGGAAGCCAAGCAATGCAATATTCAACTAAGCTTGTTTCGACGAGGTTTTCAAGTGCTTGGCCACCGTCGACATTGCCATGGTATTTCTGGGCTCTCTGCAAATATCCTATAAATGGGCCTAATGCAGAGCCTGACCTTCCACTCAAAATTCAACTCCTTAAGGGATTTAGTTTGCTGGTCCATGTTTCCTTTCATGTGTGCTGTCTGTGTTTGATTATTGATTTATACCCCCTTCTACTTCCACTGAAATTGTTTGAGTCTGCTCAAATAAATAAATAAATAAAAAGATGAAGTTAAAGTGTGCATCCTATTAGGAGAAAACCGGGGTACATGCACTTCCCAGGGTTATGACGGCCGTGAGATATAATGCCTTGCATTGGACTTGATTGTGCATGACCGTACTAGGAAACATTTCAATAGGAAATGAAGTCAGGAGGAAGGATTAGTACTATAATAACAAATAGTAAAATTTATAAAGACAAGGCTATATGTACCTGAACATTAGCTGAAACCAAAATACAATAATGTAACTCTCACAGGAAATTGGGAAAACTAAAACACTGGACAATGCCAGTTTGAAAATGACATGCTTGGAGGTGAGCCTTTCTGATTTGCTGCTAGATTTTGGTAGAAGATAAGTATGTCAGTTATTTCCTATTGAAGTGTGCCCTACTGTATTTATTCTGAAATCAAAGTCTAGAGAGAAGTTATTCTCTATTCTATTGGGAACCCAGCAGTATCAATGTGTCCCGAGGTGATGGTCCAGCTGGAGAGTAGACTCCCAGTGTGTGGATGGGTTATCTAGCACGTGTTGGGTACCATTTTGTTTCACCCCTATTTCCACTGCACTGTGGAGTCTGCAACTTGTTTAACTTACTGTTGCCTCACAGATGATAAATCTTACCCTGGCAGTCACCTTTGTGATATTTTCTCTTTTTCTTGTCCCTTCTTCTGGATTCATTTCTGGGAGTACAGAATTTAATAGTCTTATTTAATTTGAGAATCCATGCATACTCTCATTCTAGAAAAAAGGAAATTGGTAATCTCTTCAAATATCGCACTTCCTTCATTTTTCTCTCTGAATTTCTAAAACTTAATAATGCACACATTCCACTGTCTTATGCCATCTTTTAGGTCAACTAATAACACTTTACCATTCTTATTAATATTCTCATCTGGGATGAATTTCTTGGTAATTTCAATTATTTTTTTCTTCTCGAATTTCTCCTTGTAATAATTCTATGTCAACTCTTTTTACTCCACCAATGAATTTATGACTTTTAATGATTGTACTGTCTGTCATTAGTTTAATTCATTTATATTTAAAGTCCCCATGCCTATTTTTCATGCTGTCTTTCCTTTCCCTGTGGTTTGATTCTGTTAGCTCCAAAATCTGCATAAATATAGTTGCCTTTATGTTGTTCTTTCATACCTCATGATTTTAGGGTGTCAAGTCACACAAAGTAGAATGTGTATTCAGAAACTTAGCACAGCTATGCTTTTAATAGAGTTGATTTTGTGTGTATTTGTATGCGTGTAAGAGAGAGAGGTGGAGAGGGAGGGAGAGAAGAAGGTAGGAAGGAGTCTCTCTCTCTCTCTCTCTCTCTCTCTCTCTCTAATATGCACAGTGAGCTTTAGAAACTTCCAAATGGGATACTTTGGCATGAGTGTCAGCTGCAGAGACTTGCTTAAATTACTGTTCAGGATTCAGGTGATATGCAAATTCACCATAAGTCTCACTCAGTCCTGGTGAGACTTCCAGTGTCTTATCATATATGCTTATATTAACTATAGTCCTTTATTGCTTGTGTAACACTAACTCTGTGTGTGTGTGTGTGTGTGTGTGAATCTCTGTTGTTCTGTCTCTCTCTCTCCCATTGGGATGTGGGGATATTATAAACTGTGGTTTTGAGGGAAAGCATCTAAATCTTTCTCTTGTTATAAGATCCTACTGAGGGCCCAGAAATTGCTAATTTCCTTCTCTGGGGCATCAAAACACACATAGTATGAGTTCAATGGTAATGTTTTTCTATGATGAAAATTGTGAGATATGATCAAGAGGGTTTCTGAGTGATGTAGGGAGGAGCTTAGGGGGTTGAGTATAATTGATGTACAATATATTTTGGAAATTTGCAAATAGAGGTATGTGCCCCTACTGAGAGCCATCTAAAAATTAACAAATTAGGTTATCCGTGTTACTGAGGCTCTTCTCCTGATTTGAAAGGTAATGCTTTTTAAAAAGTGCTGTGAGCTAATATGAAAGAGAAGCTGTGATTGCCAGACTAGGTAAGAACAGAGTGGCAACGCACGAATGAAAGGTTGGACAGTGGGGTACAGGGTCAGAAAGAACATGGGTCAGGTGCACCAGAAAAAGCCTGTGGAGAAAGTTAGATGGGAAACAGATCTAAGGTGATATTCTACCACACATTGAGAGGGGACTCTTACGTATCTCCTGATAAGTTAAAAGCCAATCCCAACATCTATTAAACAAAAGCCTGTTGTACTGAGGAACTGGGGCACAGGAGGGCATGGTAAGCAGCTCTGTATCACCCATACTAGGAACTGAAAATGACATCCCATCAGTCACTAACAGAGCTTTTTAAAAATGCATAATCTCTACCCCATCTTTGGGCTACTAAATCAGAACCCTATTCATTTATCTGATACAAAAATCCCTGATTGCATCCTAAGTTCAAATACATACTTGGGAACAGAGACCAATGCCTGCACTTTCAAAAGTCCTGAGTTCAATTCCCAGCATTGGTCTTAACTACTGAACCCCTGTCTTAAAAAGGCAGTGATAGCTACAATAATTTATTTTATAGGAAATTGTTACTTCCACAATTTAACTATCCATTGTCATTCAACAAAGATGTAGTAACCACAGACAGTAACTGAGTTTACAGTAGAAGAATAGATGAACAGACTATCCTTGCAGAGATTGCTATTTCAGTGTGGGTGCTTAGGGAGACACGTGTGAATCTTAAAAATCTTAAGGTTCATAGACATAAAGAGGGAAAAGCATATCCTAAGGGAGAAAACTAATTTTTCACTCTTAGACTAGGAGCTGACTGTTAGAGTCTATAGTAAACACAAGAACCAGATAGACTAAGACAAAGTCAATACCTCACTTCCCTAGTGAGGAGGAATGAAAAAAGCAGATCCTGGTACAAGCACAGTTCCTGGGCTGCATTGAAGCCCAAACTTCCCTTCTTAAGGCTTTATATTTGAGTTTGCTGATACACACTAATAAAGGACATGTTGACAATGAAAAGTCACAACAAATTAATTTAATCATAGTTTTATATTGAAGGAGGAGCCTTTAGATTAGAGGCTCAAAGATGCAGTTGAAGCAGGTATAATACTGTTGACTATTGTCTAGCACCTGAGAGATGAAAATTGGACTGTTATGAATGAGGACAGCCTGGCCTACATACTGAACCCTGTTTTAGAAATAAACATTAAAAGAAAAATAGAAAAAACAGAGAGGAAACATCTGGTTTTATAATTTTTATCAAGACAGCAAGGCAGATATGCTAGGGGTTCAGAACATGTTAATGAGAATGAATAGAGGAGGCAGCCAAGACTGATCAGGTGCTTTCTGATCCTCGATTGTAGAAGGTCATTCTTCTGCACATAAGCAGGACTATGTGGAATTGGGGTCTTATGACTCACAGTCAAACAAGGCGAGTGAGAATTTTCTTATCATCAATACTCACACAGAAAATCAGGGGAAATTATAGAAGAATTTTTGTGGGTTTTTTTTTGATTGGCTCCAAAGTCCAAAGGCCATGGATTTTAGATCTTATGATCCACTTTCAAGGAGAGAAATTCTTTTTTTCTGACTTGATTTTGATAAAAAAAAAAAGAAGAGTGCAAAAAGAGAGTGTAAGAAGAGGTCAGAGATAGACTCCGCTTCCAAGACCTTTATGTTGAGGAATCATCAATTGAGTGTGAGCATATCTTTGTGAACTTTGAAGATATTGAGTCTCATCCTTAGAAGGAATTCTGCCAATGGATATGGTTGATGAACAGCCTAAAGGACAAGCAGTTGAACAACTGCCTCCTGCAGATTCTCCTTGAAACCCTTTTGTGTCACTCCACAAAGGGTTTTCTAAGCTAGCAAACATCTGAGAATTTGTAACTAAAGACTTTTCATATTATTATTCAACAGCTAAAACTTGCATGTCTCTTTATATAAAATGAACTTTCAGGCTTTATCTAGTATTATATCTTTGATATGTTTACATGGTTTCAAAGTTTATTGATATATACTTAATAATACATAAAATAAGTAGTGTATCAGTTTTATTAAGTGGCAAAAGCCTGATTTATATCACTTTTCATTGTATTATATTCTATTAATGAGAACATTGTATAAACATGATAAAACTCTATTTTTTTGCATGCAGAGAAACCTACATAGAAGTAAGGAGTTTGGGTGTATATGTGGCAATATTAATCGCCAGTCTAGACTCGTGTCTATTTCTGCTTCGTAATCTTCAAAGTTACCTCCAGCCCCTGTGCATTAGAAAGCTAAAAGGAGAAAAATTCAAAAGTACTTATATATTAGTTACTTTCTATTGCTGTGATAAAACACCAGGACCAAGGCAACTTACAGAAGAAGGAAGGGCTTATTTTTACTTAAAGTGCTAGAGGAATCAGTGTCCATCATGGTGGGGAGGCATGCCAGTGAGTGATGGGCATGGTGACATAGGGCTCATATCCTGAACTACAGACAGAAGCAGAGAATAAACTATAAACGGCGTTGACTCTTTCAATTATCAAAATGTGTTCTCCAGTGTCAAACTTCATCAGCAAGGCCACACCTCCTAAGCCCCTCCCCATTCAGAACCAAGTATATGATGGAGTTATGGGTGACATTTCATTCAAATTATCACATTCTACTTGATGGCTCCCAAACAGTATCATGGGTGTATCATAATGCAAAAATGTGTGTTCCAATTTCAAAAGTTCCTATATTCTTTTAGAGTCCCACCGCTCATTAAAAGTTCAAAGTCGAACACTCAAGACTATCTTAATTGCAACCCCCTGCAAATAAAACCCCAAGTTACATACATCCCACATACAATGGTACAGAATTACCCTTCAAGTCCTGGATATGAAGTGTGTGGCATCCTCAGCATTAGAGTCTTATCTTCTCATTCTCGGAAGTAGACAAAGATGATGTCAAGACCCTACATTGCTTGATGAGCCTCTCGGACTCTGCTAACCAACAACTGAAAGGGAGTATTCTTGGTACCACTGTGCTTTTTACTAGATATTCTAAGGCTCTTTGGAGAATATAATCACATCTTGTATAACTTTAAACACATACACGTATTTCTCCACCATTTTTATTTCTTCTTCTAAGAGCTATTTGTTCAGAAAACTGCCCTACTTTTTAATTGGGTGATTTGTTTTCTTGATTCTTTGTTTGTTGTGGTATTTTTATATTGTAGCTATTAATCCTTTATAAGATGTATAGGTGGCAAAGAACCTCTCTTACTCAGTGTGCTTCCTCCTCACTCAATTGATTATTTCCTTTGCTGCACAGAAGTTCTTTAGTTTTATGAGTTTCCATTTGTCAGTTTGGGGTTTCAGTTACTGACCAAATAAAGTTCTATCCAGGAAGTCCTTTCCTATGTCGATATCTTTATAGAATATTACATGTTTTCTCCTAGCAGCTTCAGAGTTTCATGTTTCACATTGAGATACTTATATTTTAAGCAAGTTTACAAAATAATATGTTTCCCTGTGGCTTTTCAAATATTCATAGTGTTATTTATCTCTCCTTTCACTGCCCTCCTCTCTCAATTACCCTCCTTCCCCTTCCCCTGTTAAGTTCCCTACTCAGTTTCCCCCATTTCTTCCTTCATAGCACCTGTATCCAACTACCCTCCTCTCTGGAGTTTCTTCTCTTCTTCTCTTCTTCCAGTCCCATGTGCCCCCTGGCTTCTGGGCTTACTTCAAGTTCTATACTCATATCTAAAATTTTGGAGCTAGGATACACAAAGAAAAGATACACATATCACATTTTCTTTCTAGGACTGGGTTACTTCACACACTGTAATACTTCTTAACCACACCGGTTTACCTGCAAGCTTCATGATTTCATTTTTTAAATCTTTAATTATTATCACACATTTTATTATGATCTGACAACAAGGAAAACTGCCCTGGTTATTACATTCATTTTATCTGCATTCAGTTGTACTAACAGACATGTAAAAGAATTCTATTGTGTATAGGTTTCATATTTTCATGGTAAGGTTCACCCGGCACAAATAAGACCTGTATCTGGAGACCTGTTTCTTCCAGTGAGATGCCACTTCCTGAAGGCATTCCAAAACAGTGCTTTCAGTTGGAGACTGAGTGTTCAAAGACATGAACCTACAGGGTACTCTCACATTTAAGTCATAGCAGGGGCTTTGCAGACAGAACAGGCGGAGATAGTACAGTACATGTCATCCCATGAAGGAGTGGATTCTGAACTGGGGTCTTTTCCAGTGAGTCTCCCTGCAACTGACCTTCAGGCATGTGCTCTACCTCTCAATGTCCATCAATCCCTCACATAGAGAAGAGGGGTTGGTAGCCAAGGACTACCTCATAAGCTTCTGCTCTATGCTTTGAAAAAATAGTAGTTTTAAAAAATGTTTAAATACCCAGAATGTCACACGTGTGGAACTCAAATGTTGTGGTTGGGTTTTCATGTTAAACAAAGAGCAGCTGGGAATAGTAGTCACTGAATTGCATTCTGGAGTTTATTAGGCTACAGAGCAAAGCACTGAGCTTTACCCAAACAATAAAAGTCATGCTGGGCTTGATGATAGCAACCCAATACACTCCACGGCTGTATTCTGCAAGTGCATTTCCTCCCCTGCCTCTGAACTAATGAGTGACTGATGTTGTTAACTAACCTGCTGCAAACTTTATTGAAAATTAAACTATTTTTTCTATTTTTGCAATTTTCTTCATTTTCAGATCCATTTTCAGATGCACTCAAAGACAATTATCATATTTGTCACCTGCTAAGGGTTCCTAAGAACAGAAGCCAGTCTCCAACCCCAGAGCTCTCTTATAAACAAGTTTTCAGGCTCCTTAAAGGCACACACCTTGCTTTTCATCCTGGCTACAAATCTTGGCATTGCTAAAGACATTACTTCTACGCTATTTCCTTCCACAATCTGCAAAAGGTTTAAGGCAGCAACAAAGCCCAGTCCTAGATGAATATTTATGAAACCCACAATCAGAATAGGAAAAGAACACTGTTTAATATGAGAGAGGGACAAACTTTAAAGAAAATTCAGCAAGCATGATACATACTAATAGAAATGTGAATCAGAGTTATTTCTAATTCCTTTAAAATAAACCAGAGGGAGAAAATAAACAAAATCTAAGAAGGGACACAAACTGAAGCTCAGATGCCAAGCTGTCGTGGAAAGATGGGGGGCAGAGGAGTTGGCAGGGGCGGTGTGCAATGGTTACAAGTCATTTGGGTTGTGTTATAACAATTTTTCAGAACATCCAAAATACAATGGAATTTGGATGTGACTCTGAGATGTGATAAATTCTTTATAATATGTCTTATGCTTGTCTTGTGTGTTTTACCCATACAATTTTGCCTTTTTGAATTTTAATTTTCATTTATAAAAAATAGATTATTTTTCTCACACAGTATATCCTAATTATGGTTCCCCATCTTTCTACTCCTCCCAGTTCAGATCTTCCCCACTTCCTGGCTCATCTAGATCAACCCCTTTCTGACTTTCTTAGAAAATAGGCTTCTAAGTGTTAATAATAAAATATAATAAGACAAAACAAAAACTGACACTTCAAAATAGAGCAAACAAACAGAAGGAAAACAGCCCAAGCAAAGATCCACGAAACAATTAGAAATGCAGATCCCACTCATTGAACACTCAGAAATCCCATAAAAACTAGAGGCGATAATATATACCAAAAGTCCCTGTAGGGTGACAAGAAGAGAAAACAAAATCCACAAATGAAATAAAATAAAAATAAAAACTTAAACAAAATAAAGGAAAAGTCCAGACATGACATAATGAGACAAGGATGCTACAAAGGTACCATTGAATTTGATTTCTTATTGTATGAAGGGGGGGCGGTTGTTGGTTCCCGGCTGCCCAGCCCCAAAATTAACTGTATTAATTAAATCATTGCTTGGCCCATTAGCTCCAGCTTATTATTGGCTAACTCCCACATATTAATTTAACCCGTTTCTATTAATCTGTGTATCACCACAAGACTGTCGCTTACGAGGAAAAGTTCTGGCATCTTTCTCTGGCATAGCTATATGGCTTCTCTCTGACTCTGCCCTTCTTTCTCCTAGAATTCAGTCCAGTCCTCCCCACCAGCTCTGCTCCACTCCACCCTGCTCTGCTATAGGCTCAAAGCAGTTCTTTATTCATTAATGGTAGTAACAGCATGCAGAGGGAAATCCCACATCAATTTCTGTTGGGCATCTACTGGCAGGCATGCAACCTGCCCTTAAGAGTAATTGGTTTCCCTGGTGAGATTTCCTTGGGGAAAAAAAGATTTTCATTTGTAAGTAGTTATTTATTGGAGAGAGCTTCTGGGTTAAGGATGGGAACTTGTATCCAGCTCTCCCTTCAGGTCTAGGATCCTATATGGTACAGATCTGTCTAGGACCTTCTTTCCTTGGTATCCTTCACACCTCTGGCTCTTAAACTATTTCCAACTTCTCCTTAGCAGGGTTTCCTGAGCCCAGAAAGGAGGCTGATAAAGATACTCCATTTAGAGCTAACTGTTCCAAGGGTCTCTCAGTCTCTATACATTTCTGACTGTTTGTCTCTATATTTGTTCCCATTGGCTATAGGAGAAAGCTTCTCTGAAGATGGCTGAGCAAGGCACTAACCTATAAGTATAGCAAAATGTCATAAGGAGTCATTTTTTTTGCTACATCTTTTATTTGTGTGTTTTTTAGAAAACATTACTTGGTTTTGCCTTAGGTATCTGGGGGATCTAGTCTCATGTTCTTGGTCACCCAAGCAGTGTCAGGTATAAGTTACATCTTGTGGAGAGGGCATTAAGTCAAATTAGATATTGGTTGGTTACCCTCCCAAGCTCTGTAACCACTACCGCACTAGCATATCTTCCAGGAAGGAGACCATCATAGCTCAAAGGGATTGTGGCTGAGTTGGTTTTTGTTTTTGTTTTTTTCTTTGTTGGCCTGAATAATACCTTCTTGTACCCAAGACATAGGGGCACATGGGACAAAGACTCTATGTAGGCACCAGCTTGACTTCTCAGTTTTCAATGAGTTATGTAAGTGTTGCCTTCAGCAATAGGGCCTTGCTACCTGAGGTGTTTGAGGGTTCCCTTGGTATCCTTGGGTCAACAACTCAATTAGATGTAACCCAGTCCCAGTACAGGAAGCTTCATTTGGTGACAAGAAATGTCCAGCTGAAACTCTGTCTTCTCCATAATTTGGTGATTTTATTTAGAGTCCCTTCATGTATGTATATATTATAAGAAGATTCTATTACAATAGATTTCTACATTGCCCCTCAAAATGCCCTTAATTTTGTAGTATTTCCCTGGACTCCCTCCCTCTTCCTACTCTTCCTTTTCCTTTCTCACATTTTCCCATTTTTCTATTCCTATATATAGTATATTAAGGGAGGTATGGTTGCCCCCCCCATTTCCTACTCTATGCCTAATCTTTATCTGTGAATTGTAGCTTGGTCATCACTGACTTAAGAGCTAATGGTTACTTTTAAGTGAACACATACTGTATTTGTCTTTCTATTCTGGGTTGCCTCGCTCAAGATGATTTTTTTCTAGTTCTATCCATTTACCCATGAATTTCATTTTTTAAGGTCAGTAATATTTCACTGTATAAATATACCACAATTTCTTTATCCACTAATCTGCTGCAAGACATATAGGTGGTATTCAATATCTGACTATTATGAATAAAGCAGCAATAAACATAGTTGAGCAAGTGTCTCTGTGGTAGGATGAAGCATCCACTAGATATATGTCCAAGAGTAGTATAGCTGGAAGTTGTGGTAGACAGATTTTCTGTCTTCCAAAGGAACTATTGCACTGATTTCCATAGTAACTATACAAGATTGTAGTCCCACCAGTGATGGATGAGTGTTGTCCTTACCCCACAACCTCACCAATATGGGCTTTTAATTTGTTTTATTGATCTTAGCCAAACTTATAGGTGTAAAAATGAAATCTCAAAGCAGTTTGATTTGCATTCCCCCTGTGACTTATGCTACTGAACATTTCTTTAAGGGCTTCTCAATCATTTAAGGTTCCTCTTTTCCCATTCTGTCAAAATGACAGTGTCTTCTGCTATACAGAATCTTTTCAGTTTCATGAGGTCCCATTTATGAACTGTTAGGTTTGTGACTGTGCTAATGGTATTCTGTTCAGAATGACTTTTCCTATGCCAACAAGTTCAAGGCTTTCCTTAGTTTCTCTTCTATCATTTTCAGAGTATCTTGTTTTATCCTGAAGTCTTTGATCCATTTGGAGTTGAGTTTTGTGCATTTTGTGATAATTATGGATCTATTTGGATTCTTCTATATGCAGCCATCCAATTTGATTAGAACCATTTGTTGAAGATGTTGTTTTTCCAGTGTGTATTTCTGACTTCTTCATCATAAACCAGGTATCCATAGATCAGTGGATTTATTTCTCAGTCTTCAATCAAATTCTAGATCAATGTGTGTTGTGTGAAGCACGGGGGCCCCTTGTTTGTCCCAGCCACCCCACTAGCTTACACCCGAAATAATCACACAGAAACTATATTCATTTAAACACTGCCTGGCCCATTAGTTTTAGCCTCTTATTGGCTAACTCTCACATCTTGATTTAACCCATTTCTAATAATCTGTGTAGCACCATGAGGTCGTGGCTTACTGGGAAAGATTCTACCCAGCATCAGTTTCAGGCAGGAGCTTCATGGCATCTCTCTGTGTCCCCTTCTTCCCAGCATTCAGTTCTGTCTACTTTCCCTATCTAAGTGCTGCCCTGTCAAAAGGCCAAGGCAGTTTTTTTATTCAACCACTGAAAGCAACACATAGACAGAAGAACCTCCTACACCAAATGTGTTTGGTTTGGTGCCAATACTATTCTGCTTTTCTTACTATAGCTTCTGTAGTACAATTTGAAGGCAGAAATGGGGGGAAACCTCCATCAACTATTTTATTATTCAGGATTTTTAAGCTATCCTGGATTTTTGTGTCCCCATATAAAGCTGAAAATTGTCCTTTCATGATTTGTGATGAGTTTTGAAATTTTGATAGAAATTGCATTGACTCTGTAGATTGATTTTAGTGGGATAGCCATTTTTACTGAGCAAAAAAAAAATACATAACCTATGTAAACTTATGGGACACAAAATTTTTCTAAAAGGTAAGTTCATAGTGCTAAGTTCTGACAGAAAAATTGGATAGATCTAAAACTAGTAACTTAACAGCACACCTGAAATCTTTAGAAGAAAAAGAAGAAATCACACCCAAAATGGGTAGACAATAAGAAGTAAACAAACTCAGAGCAGAAGTCAATAAAATAAAAACAAGCAAGCAAACAAACAAACAAAACCAATGCAATGAATCAATGAAACAAATGTTTAGTTCCTTGAGAAAATCAGGAAGATTGACAAACCCTTAGCCAAATTAACTAAAAAGCAGAAAGAAGATCCAAATTAACAATATTGGGAAAGAAAATGAGGAGATAGGAACAGACACCAAGGAAATCCAGAGAATCATAAAGACATAATTTAAAATCTATGCTCCACTAAATTGGAATATCTCAGGGAAATAAATAATTTTCTTGATACAAACTGCTTACCAAAGTTAAATCAAAATCAGATAAGCAATTTAGACAGAATTCTACCAGGCATTCAAAAAAGAGTTAGTGACAAAGCTCCTGAAATTATTCCACAATATAGAAACAGAAGGAACATTATTCAATTCATTTCATGTAGCCAAGCTAACCTGTTACCCACCATATAAAGACCAAACAAAGAAAGAAAATTACAGACCAATTTCCTTTATGAACATAAATACAAAACTTCTCAATAAAATACTTTCAAACCAAATCCAGGAACACATCAAAAAGGTCATCCAACATGATCAGGTGGGTTTCATCCAAAAGAAGTAGGGACTGTTAAACATAGGTAAAACTATAAATGCAGTCTCTCATGTAAGCAAACTGAAAGACATAAACCACACAATCATCTCATTAGATGAAGAAAAGGTCTTTCACAAAATTTAACACTGCTTCATAATAAAATCCCTGAAGATATTAGGGATACAGGGGACAGTCCTCAACATAATAAACTCCATCGCCAACATCAGCTTAGAGAAAAACCCAAAGCAATCCCATTTAAATCAGGAACAAGACAAGGCTGTCTACTTCCTGCTAGTTTTTCAGTATAGTACTTGAAGTCCTAGCTAGAGCAATAAGACAACTGAAGGGTATCAAGGGGACACAAATTGGAAAAGAAGAAGTCAAAGTATTTTTTATTTGTAGATGATGTAGTAAGTATACATAAGTAACCCTAAAAACTTTACTGAGAAACCCCATCATTTGATAAGCACTTTTGGCAAAGTAGTTGGATACAAATTAACCCAAGAAAAAAATAAGAAACATTCCTATATACAAATGACAAACCAACTGAGAAAGAAATCAGGAAAGCAATACCCTTCACAATTACCACAAATAACATTAGATATTTTGGAATAACTCTTGCCAAGAAAGCAAAAGTGTTGTATGATTAAAGAGACTGAAGAATTTGATATTATTTTAGATATCAGAAGATGGAAAGATCTTCCATGCTCATGGATCGGGAGGGTAAATTTAGGAAAAATACTGACAATCCTACTATTTAGTAGGGTGCATTTTTATATAGTATACATTTCAATAGAAACAACAGAAAATAAACACTTGGTTCATATTCATTTTTTGTTAGAGAACTACATCAAATAATGTGCTCTATGTTACACAAAACAACACCAAGAATATTCTATTTCAGCTAAAAAAAATTCCCAAAGTTTTCATATTTAAGGCTAATGTTTTGTAGATCACAGAAAAAATGCATAAGTCATATTGTTTTAATGTGCTACTATATTGAATAATTTACTCTTCTGAGCCTCTCTAGTTCTTGAAGGGCTTTAGCAAATAAGTAAATATTGTTTAAAATTGAATAATAGTCTGAGAAATTCCCCAGAACATCTTAAAGTTTGAGTTCATGTGCCATGCAGTCATGGACTAGAAGTAAGTTTAAAGTGCACTTGGCATAATAACTTTTCTTTCCCATCCTCCTCTTAGTGTCAACTAGCTCAACTGACTGATGCATTCCTGTAGTTCTCTGAATGGAAGAACAAGAAGCTCCTGTTGCAACAGGAGCTTGTAGTGGAGACAGTCCAATGGCAGTAGACAGGAAGATGCTATCCAGATCAGAGGCACCTAATGAAAGACCCCAAAGTCCCACCCTCATGCATGTACTTCCACCAGCCCAGCACCACATCCTGTGGTTCAAAAGTTTTTGAAATAGCACACCTAAGGATCAAGCAATCAAAACAGGACATTTCAGATTCTAACCACAAAATGTTGAAAACACTTTACTGTCTCTTACTCTCATTCTTAACAAGTGGATTGGGCTAAGCTGGGTGCGAGGCAAGGATGGGTGGGAGGGAGAGCTGTGGTTGGAATGTAAAATGAAATTTTTAAGAAAAGAACTTTGTCCTGAACACTTGATCTCATGCATGATTACAACCTTGCTAAATCAGCCAAAAGTCTCTTCATTTAGATGTTCGTTACACAACGTGTTCTTCATTGTCCTTAGTAAGCCACAGAAAAGATGGTATGGATGATGCCCACTCAAGGGAGAAGGGTCACTCACAGCTATGATGCAGTCACAGCTGAACATGCTTTCACATAAACAAACACTAGGAAAACCGATTTGAGAGTTGAATTGCAACAATGATATTTCACAAAAACTTCATCTTACATTGCACTCATATAGATTATATTTACACCTCTCAAAAAAGAGTCTACTCACTTTAAATACACAAATGAACTATGTAATTATCTTGCCTGAGTTGTTAACTGTAAAACACTGTGAACAAAATCTAAGGAATGTCTCTTTCTAGTGTGGGTACAAGATCATTAGGACTTTGCTTTGTATTTGTTTTTGGTTTACACCATCAGTGCTCAACCTGCAGGTCGCAACCCCTTTTGACATTGAACAACATTTTCACAGGGTTGTTCAACCATCAGAAAACATAGATATTTACATTATACTTCAGAACAGTAGCAAAGTTACAGATATAAAGTAGCAACAAAAACGATTTTATTGTCAAGGGTTACCACAACATGAGAAACTGTATTAAAGGGTTACAACATTAGCAAGGTTGAGAACCAGTGTTTTAGAGAGTCTTCCTACACAGTTTAGGCAGGTCTCAGACTAGAAAAAAAACTTTCAGCATTCCACCATACCTGGAAATACTTTATTTTTTATTAAATATTTTCCACACATTTCCATATGCAATCGTTTTACATTCTGGAATTTCCAAGGTTTATACGGACACAGGTCATTTTGCCACTTCTGTGTTATTATGACTAAAACACATGAGTGTAACTTAAAGTTTTCTTTTTCTTGTGGTCTTTGAGATGCTATTAGATGTGCCTAGTGAAAAAAAAGTTATTAATTCTTGATAGACAGGAAGCTCAGAAGGAAGAAGATGATATTCTTTCTGAATTTATCCTTTCATTTTTCCATTATTTTATTTTTATTAATATGATACTTTAATTAATTATTTGAGAATGCCATACAATGTATTTTGAACATTCTCACCCTGTAATCCATATATAACTTATCCCAGATTGAATCCCCATCTCCCCAGCAGCTCCCAAAATTTTGCCCTTTTATAATGATCCACTGAATCCACTGAACAATACATTCAAGATGGGGGTCCATCTACTGGAAGTGATAGACCTACCAGAGATCATCCTCTAGAAGAAAATGGGCTCTCCCTTCCCAAGAAACCATCCCTGACAATAGCTTGTCAGGCATAGGCAGAGACTCCTTTTCAGTATTTTCTTGAGTATTTATGCTCAAGACCACAGATTTTAAAATTTCTCAGTGTCAAACATTGGAATGAACCTTCTGTGCCTGGTTGTATTCCAAGCTCTTGATTGAACTAGACAATTATTGGTAACCAGTCAACTAAGACATAAACATGACAAGTTCTGAACAGGCTGGAACGAGATCTTGATCTGGAAATGGTACCTTTCCTACTGCACAATCAAATTTTATTGCTGGAATATATTTCCCATCGGGTGTTAAGGAAGAAGCTGCAAGACCTGCAAGTTTGTTGTCACTGTGTCATGGTAATTGCTCTATGCTTTACGGCACCTCCTGTGCCCTGGAGCACAGATCTCTCCCACACATATAACTGTTCAATTTCACCATGAATTAAGCTATCACTACCCTGGATCTTGATGATGAGACTAGGAAACAATGGGCCTGAGGTAATGGGTCTGTGGGTATTGGCAGATCTGCCAAGCATGCAAAGCAAACTGGGGTCAAGCTCCAGCACCACAAAAATATACATATATGTACTTGTTTTCATCTATTTCCTGGGATCAGAGTAAAATGGTTGGGATCTGAAGAAAGAGTGTTGACTAATAGCTGAATAATTGTATTTAGCTTCCTTGTGTATGTAACCTTTCATCTAGTTTCAGTCCCTTATACAGTTTTATATTGGATGTATATACAGTAATGCTAGACCTTGATTAGTAAATTCCATACAACTTACTTCATGATATTGGATCCTGAGCCAGAACTATTCCCCTTTACCCAGGTTTGTTTGCTGTACCATGAGATCATAGTTACCAGATAGAGTTACTTTCAAAGCTATTTTGGTAGCAAATCACTTTCTTACTGGATTTCGGGCCTTTATCAGAAGTTGAATCCCATTGTTCCATAATCTAACCAAGAACCTGTAACTAGATAGGTCATAAGTCTTAAGGGAACACTTAATACTATTGTTCTTCTAAATGGACATAACTTTAAAATAGCTTCTAATGGCTCATCATTAGACCCATGGATTAAAGCATCTATCAGCCTCATCAGGTAAGCTTCTCTTTACAGTGGTTTGTGATTAACACAGAGACCTACAACTGCTCAAAATTCAGAGAGCAAGAGACTACAGAATGTTCAGCATGTATATTATAGCACCTCTTCCCAAAGCGCTGAGATCATTGCAGGCAAGGGGGAAGAAATACTTTTAGAGCCATTGGTAGAAGATGACCAAAAGGAAACTGTTTTCAGGTCAGAGAAGGGCAGTTGCACAGACGAACTCACAGTAGTTGTGACTGTGACGGTATGTGTAAAATCTCTGGGAGCTCAAGCTAAGCCAGAACAAATTCCAGGTCTGAGAAAGGAGGTAGTCCTGAAGTCATTCCCCTAGTTGAGTAGCTATTGGCAATTGACAGCTGTTGGTAAAGGGAGAGTCAGTTTTCTTTCAAGGTACGGTCCCTGAGACAGAGAAAATGATCTAATAGGAAACAATATTTTCAAGTGTAAATGAGTATCAGAAATTGAAGTCAATGGATTTAAGAAAAACAGGAAAAAGAAAAGGAGAACATGAAGTTGGCTGGATAAGGAAAAAAGGGAGTAGAGCTGAGATGAGCTGAGGAACAGAACAAAGTATGAGCAAATACATTGTATGAAATTCTCAACAAACCAATAAAAGAAAAAAGGATGCTCACCTTCCTAGACCTCGATGGAGGGGGGAGGACCTTGGACTTCCCA
>LOEQ01001588.1:124093-134695 GCA_001685075.1 Bramus lutescens
GGGGGAGGGGGAGGGAAATGGGAGGAGGTGGAAATTTTTAATAAAAAAATAAAACAAAATGAAAACAAAACATAGACTGATTGTCTTAAAGAAATATATAGAGAGTATATATTATTAAAAGATAGTTTTAAGAACATATAAGATATGAACATCCTAAAATATAACTAGGGGCTAAATCATCATAGAAACATCTTCCTGAGGTAGATGGAAAAAAATATAGAGACTCAATGTGAGACATTGTGTAGAGATTAAGAGACCTTGAAATTCTCAGTTCTAAATCGGATGTCTCCATCAAATTCCTTCAGTATTCAGGGAATCCTGAACAAGAGGAGGAAGTAAAAGCCAGAAGGGATGGAGGACCCCAAGGAAACAAGGCCATCTAAACATGTGCACAAGTTCAGAAGAACTCACAGAGACTCTGGCAGCATGCATGGGGCTTGCTAAGGTCTAACCCAAATAGGATACAAACTCTAAGAGTGAAGTAGACACAAGCCCCATCCATAATCCAGATGCTATCTCCAAGTGAAAATTGCTCACAGTTAAATAATTAGTTCATTTCAACTGAGTTTTAGTTGGTATACAAGCCAATCTTAAGGGCAGGCCCCATGTCCATCAGCAGATTATAGACAGAGGTTTCTGTTCTGTCCGGTCCTGCAGCCATTCAATCCCAAATAAGGACACAGAGGATTATATTAACTATAAAATATTTGACCTAATTCTCAGGCTTATTACTAACAAGCTATTATGACTTAAATTCACCCATAATTCTTGTTTATGTTTAACCATGTGTCTTCACACCTTTTCTCAATCAGGCATTCTCATCTTGTCTCCTCTGAGACTGGCTGGTCACTGACTCTCTGCCTTTCCTCTTCCCAGAATTCTCCTACTCTGGTTATTCCACCTATACATCCTGTCTGGCTAATGGCCAATCATTGTTTTATTATACCAATATGAGTGACAAATCTTTACAGTGTACAAGAACATTATCCCACAGCAGTAGATGGCCAACACAAAACAAACTGAATTGTAGTTTTGGAATCTCTTTGTCTTATAATATTTTGTCAGTGTTTTGGGCTTATTTGTTTGTTTTACTTTATATGTCCTTTGTGTATGTATTATGGTTTCTGGCTTTGTGTTTTTATGGGATTTCTGTGTGTGCAACCATGTATGTCCCCGCATCTATATGCGTTTCTTGTGTTTTTTATTCCATTGACTCTTTTTCTTCTGTTAATGTGCTTGTTTTGTGCCTTTATTGTTTGTTTTTACTTTATCATATTGTGTGTGTGTGTGTGTGGTGTGTGTGTGTGTGTTATTTGTTTAGCTCATGAATTCCTGGGCTTCCAGATTTCAGAAAATCATGCTAGATGAGCAGGAACTGGAGTTACAGATGATCATGAGCCACCATGGAGGTGCTAAGAACTGAACCCACATCCTCTGCAAGAACAAAAAGTCCTTTTAAACCACTGAGCCATCTCTCAAGCATCATGTATCCTTGTTTTAATCAGAGATCTACAGGAAAACAAAATCAATGGTATAGATGTAGAAATATTTATCCATTTATGTATGTATGCAAATGCATTTATGTGTCTGTTTATTTATATACTGTATGAAGAATTTATTGTAGTTAAACATATACATCTAACTCTTATATGGCATGTGACACTATTTGTACATAGATACATAGATATATACTACTATGTCTGTGTTAAGAATGAGCTTCATGATCTTTGGAGCTGGAGCAGCTCAGAAATCTGCAGCCTCAAGATCAGGAGAGCTGATGATATTGGTTTCAGGTCTTTAAACAGAACTTGAAACTGCCTTAAGAGACTATCTCTCTTTTATGTATCTTTTTGTTCTGTTTAGATTTCTAATGGCTTGGATGAGTCCCGCTCATATTGAGAAGTGTCTCTGTGTTACTGAGTCCATCAATTCAAATAACAATCTCATTTCCAAATCCCCTGCTTTGCTGATGGAAGATCCTTTACAAGAGATCTTTAGTTCTAAGCTGCCCCTAACTTTATTTCCAAGTGACTTCTCTAAATTCTCTGTTACTTCTCCATCGGCTTACCTAGTATTGTGGCACATGCACAGAATTTTCATGATTATTTAAGTTTTTTGATTAACATTAAGGTTTTGGAAAAATATGCCATACTTGATATATGTTAGTTATTTTTATGACTTGTGTTCCAAACTAAATGCTCCAGTTTGGATGGAGAATGACCCCCATTCAACATGTAAAAGGAATGGCAATGGGTGGTGATGTGTGTGAAATGGGTGGTACAGGAAGGTACTGTGGGCCTTCTAGAAGAGTGTTATGAAAGGTTCTTGGGTCCATGAAGGAATCGTATATAAAAAACTATAGCACCTTAGTCTCTGCCTCTTTGGCAGTTGGTTTATCAGGTAGTTGTCTCTCTACATGTTTCCACTGTGACATGATACTTCATAGAACCAAAGCAATGGAGCTCCCTCAACTATGCTGGCAACCTACAGGAGCATGAGACAAGAATTCTTCCTTTTCTCTTTATAGATTAATTTCTCTCAGGTAATCCCTGATAGCAACAGAAAGATGATTAACGCACTAGGGAATGAAGATTTTATTTCTCCCAAACACATTTTGTGGGAGTGACAAGAAGTAGTTTAGCTATTTCTCTCCTTGAAGACATATAAACATGTGTTGGAGAGAGAGGAAGTGAAAAGAACACAAGGAAGCCGAAACTGAACAGGAAGTCAGTGAAAGGCACCTGTTCCTATGACATTTCTTGAGATGCCTTACCCAACGGAGGCCACTTTGTATAATTTTGACCAGTAATTTATCCTGAAACTGCTGTGTTGTGGGTGCTTATGTGTGTGTATTGTAGGGAGGCCTAAAATCATATTTACTTGCATAACTAATTTGCACTAATAAGGGGAATTGATTTAAATTACTGAACTATTTAAACTATGGAACAGTTTCACCTGCACTTAGGCTTATTTAACTTACATTCATGTGTTCAAAAGTGATGAATTCTGGCCATCAGCATCCAGCTCTAGAATATCTATGTAATGTTTTATTTTTTGCATATAGTGTAATGTTTATATTTAGGTCTAATTAAGTTATGTACAGAAAGGTTGTTTGTTTTCTTAAACATATTTTTAAATCTTCCAAAAATAGTCTCCACATGGTTAATATTCAAAGTGCGAAGTGGGTTTTGCTAACCAAATGTAATGCAAATAAGATTTGTCTGAATTGCTACAAACCCTAGCCAACCTTGAGTTAATAGGTTGAAAATCTACTGGTATAGCCCTTTATTTTACGTCCTAACATGTCAAGTTGGCATAGAAACACATCACTTATCAAGCCCAAGTTTTCCTATTCTTTCTGTTTCCAAGATCATATAATCATATCACAGTATAAAACTTACAAATTCTAAAAGTCATATAGTCTTTAAAAATTCACACTTTAAAAATTTGGTCTCCTTAAAGTATCCTTATGCCCTCTAATATGTCTCTTAACTGTAGGCTCTGGTAAAATAAAAGATAAATTAAATACATCCTTAATTCAAGATGGAAGAACCAGGGGTCTCTCACTATGAAATCAAAGCAAAACCAAACTCCTACAGTGTAAATAATTCAGTATCCAGTGTCTGGGATTCACTCACCATCTTCTGGGTTCCTTCAAAGGGCCTGAACTACTTCTCTGGTTCCCCCTCTGCAACCCACACAGATCCTCCTAAGCTCAGGACTAGCTCAGCACTGCTTCACTCCAGAACTGCTGCTGTTCTCAACAGCTGTTGTCCCACGTTACTAAAATCTCCAAAATGTTGGGGTCTTCTGCTGCAATTGGACTGCACTTTCACCAATAGCCTCTCCTTACCAACTTCTGCGACTCCAGCTCTGCCACACAGTGCCAAGCAAGCCACTCTGGCACCAGCTACTCTGTATGACCCTTTCAAGACTTCAGAACCAGTACTACCTGGGTAACTCTTACCAAGTTTGTCGGCATGATCTATAACCTTGGCTGCTTTTGGAACATAGTTTTTATGTGCTGATTCTGAAGAAACACTTCCCAGGAGAATCTGCAATGGTGATCTCTCTTATTATTTTATTTATAATTTTATTATTGAGATTATAATTTAATCACAACATTTCTTCTTTCCCTTTCCTCCCTCCAAAGCTTTCTATATACCCCTGCTCTCCTGTAAATTCATGACCTCTCTTTTCATTAACTGTTATTGTATAACTATCATATATAGATATAGATGCATAGCTACACATAGAATCATCTCAGCATGAATCCCTGAAAGCCGTCCTCGATATAGAACTCAGAGGAAACTGCAACAGAGATGTTCTGAAATATTGGGTTATCTGAGCCAGACGCTCCCACTGGAGATTTTTCAGAGGGTCTTCCTCACTCAAATCTTATTTTTCTTAAACCAGAATGAACCAGAGCCTCTCATTTCCTGTGGAAACAAAAATGTAACTTCTTCTCCAAAGTAATGTATCTTTTGACTTAAATTTTGAAGTCAAGGCATTTTCAAATTTATAGGTTGGATTAATGTAGCAACATTTATATTCAACTGTCTCTTAGCAGCTGTTGCTCCTTCCTCAGCAGTCAGAGTTCAGAACAACACAATAACATGCAGTAACCACTTTCAGTGGATCTTCTAGCTTTCCATGGCCTTTTGTTTATTACTGTACTCCCTATTCAAAGACCTCATTTTATTATTTTAAAACTATATATTTCTTTTTTGAGTCTATACATTCTCTTTACTCTCCCAGCCTTTATTTTTAAAGGCAATGTAAATCATTTAGAGGGGTTTCTTTTATACATATCTGAATCTTTCTTTACTTTGTATCTCTCTTTTCGGAACACAAGTCTATAAAATGCAAAGTGGCGTGGCTAGGACAAAATCAGCTGGCTTTTCACTATTCCTTGGCTTCCTGATAGTCTACCAGCTTCATGGCAAAGGTGCTTTTTCTTGGGTAGACTGTTTGCTAGTCGTAATCAGGGGTGCAGCTCCTTTAAGAGATGGCTTCCTGACTCAATGCCAGTGTCAAAAACAGTGCAGCTCTTTTAAGAGGTCTGGCTACCAAACACTTAAATGGGGTTGATGAGCAGTATGCTACTTGGTGATGGCATGAACCTAGAAACTCCTCAGAGTTGGAGCATTCCTTACGTTACACGCTTCGGTGATTCTCGTGTCTCAGTCCTTGGCTGTGATTATTATAGACATTTAGGTAGACGTATTCACCTGCAACTTCCAGAGGTTCTTCCAGCTTTACCTATTCTCTTTCCCAAAGGCCCATGACACAAGCTGCAGATCGGGCCTTCACTCTCTTAGAAACAAAAGAATCTGATCTTCCTTGCACAAAGACTGCTTCTCAGTCTAAGCAGATACTTCACTATGAACTGAAATTCTTGTGTCTGGAGTTAAAGACAGAGCCAGGTTTCCAATTTTCAGGAAGCAGACAATTTCATGAATTGATAATTTGATTTACTTTTATTTTATTAATAGCATTTATTAAACAAAATTATTAATTAGGTACAGTGGGGTATTTTGATACATTCATAAATTTCTTAAATTGGCTTACACGGATCCATATCCTCAAATATTTGTAACATTTATGGTGAAAAATTCCAAATCCTTTCTTCTAGCTTTTTAAAACTATTACTGCTCTCTATAGTCAGCCTACTATGCATTGGCACACCAGGTCTCTCAGTGCATCTAATGGTGACGATTCAGTTCCCACAGATCAGCCTTTCCTCATTCCCACTTCTCCACTCTCTGCTTAGCTTGGACAACCACCATTCTCCTTTCAGTGAGATGGGTGCGTAAGGGTAAATGATGGTCATGTGGTTCTTGTCTTTAAATGCCTGGTTTACCTTGTTTGTTGTTGTGCCCTCATGCTCCATCTATGCTGTCACAAATAAACATGATTCCATCCCTCTTAATGACTAGTAGGCTATGGGGGTGCATCAATTGCATTTCTCTATCCATTCTTCAGTTCACAGATTCTCCACTGTTTCTGTGAAATGAGAGATTTGATCTAAACAGAAAGTAACTCCATAAAACTAAATGAAATTAGTTTAACATAATTCTACATAACAGACACTTTTACTGTATCACATTTTTAATAATTCTTATAATCCTGAAGTTGAAAAAGTTATAATAATCTAGTTAATACAATACTATGCTGCTATAATACAATTATGCATTAAACATTAATTAGCTAACTAATTAATACAGTACTATGATGTTTTCCTAATAGTTAAGTCATAAAATTTCCTTCTTTGGATTTTCAGACTCCTGTGTAAGACATCATACAGAAAGATTCTCATGGATTCCTTGTGAGTTCCTTCACATAACTAACTCTCAGGTGTTCACAGAGATTTCTGTCCCAAATGGTCCCATAGCCATTCAGTCCCAAAGAAACACACAGAGGCCTATATTAATTACAAACTGGTTGGCCTACATATATTATAAACTTTCCTCTCAAGACACAGGGGTCATTACAAAAGAGGACATGGAAAAATCTGGACAAGCCAGAGGCAGTGAATGAATACAAGAAAATAATGTTATCTAGACACAATAGATCAGTTACACATGTGATATCAAAGCAATTATGACTAAACCTATGTAAGCAAGTTCAAGCCAGACCAAATCACAGCATGAAAAGAGGAGACGAAGTATTCCTACCTCCAGCATAGTGATGGGCAATTAATGGCTGCTAGGAGAATATCAGATCCATTTAAGAGTGTTGTCACTGGAAGGTCACCATGCTCCAGTGGAAAGCCAGGCATCTCTGTATATGTGAGAAAAACAAATTATACTTCATGGGTAAAACATAAAGTTGGGTTGGTAGGTTAGTGGAGAGTTGAATATTGTCAAAACCCTTTATACAGATCTTTAAAAAATAATAAAAATATAATTAGTAAAATACCCATTTTATTAGTTTTTCATTTATTTTACATACAAAACACAGTTTCCATTCCCTCCTCTCCTACTGTTCCTTTCCTCCAACAAAAATTTCAAGTTACACCACTGTTCCCCACACTTCAAGGGCTTAGGATCAGTTCCATACAGGCTCAAACTGCATGTTAGAAAAAAGTTAGCAATGGTGGGTTTTTTTTGCAGGAGGAAAGCATTTGGAAGGCCATAAATTTTCTGGGTTTTCCAATGTTGGGACTTTTTTCTTAACATGTATATGCAATTAAGAGATAAAATATGAAAGAAATGTAAATAATAAAAATTATGAATTAAAAAGGGTAATTTTATTTTTAAAAATCTACAAATGTTCTGTAGTGGAACAAAAATTAATGAGTGCCAAAAACTGCATGATTTTATATGTTAGTGCAATATTTTCTACAGAAATTCTGTAGCTAACAAAAGAAAAGGCAGAACATCAGTGTGATTTTCACCTTGAAAAGCAAATTAGTCTCAGCAGCTTCCTACCATCTGTCTACCATACACAAAGCTCTCCTAATTAAGGAAATAGCTCTTCTTAAGCTAATTCTTTGTTAATTTATTTTCTTTTATAGAAATTTTAATTTTTTAAAAATTGAAAAAATAACTATATGTCCCAAAAAGAAAATTTAAAGTAGGTACACAGTTATAAAGAAGAAAATGAAAAGCATACTTTATCCACCAAGGAAAAATAAAAACAGGAGAGTTGTGGGGAATGGGAAGGAAAGCAGACCCTTGCCCAGAGTTTCAAACCTCTCTCCAGCTGGGAAGCAAGAACTCCAGCACAGTTAACATTGGCTGTAAGGCTTCAGACACCGTCTCAACATTCCTTTCTGTGTGTGTATTGTATGTTAAAGTAACAATGAACCCATATTAAGGCTCTTATACATATGTAAGACCTTAGGTAGGGCCACACCTTACTCACCACAATATTGAGAATCTCAAGCAAGATTATAAATTTTATTTAGAGTTCAGACATTTCACCTTTCGGCATTATGGGAAATCTTCTCACTTGTAATCCTGCCAGGTGCCCTTCAGGAACTACCTGTGACCTCATTTAGGTGGATGCTTTGTCCATTGGTTTCTGTTGCCTTCTCTGGGTCACAAGAGAATGTGGCACCTGTGGGTTGTCTGGTAGTTTGTGCTAGTTGTGAGTCTCTGCTAAGTTTGGCCCAATAGGGGTTTCTGGTAAAAACATGTTTTAATATTAAAGTTGTCCAAGGATTTGAAATAGGCTAGAAGTGATGGGTACCAAAAGGGTCCACAGGAAGGAGGAAAGACACATTAACCATGAGGGTGTTATGTCTCTAGGGGTTGCTGGAAGAGAGGGAAAGCATGTAAATTCAGGTGATCTGCTGTAGGGTTGGGGATTGGACTGGGGAGTTGAAATTGGAAGACAGAGACAGGAAGGAGAATGAAGGTCCTCTAGCTGGTTCCCTGGCAGGTGGCTTGCACAGTAGATTTTCAGGCCTCATCTTACATGTTTTGGTGTGAAAAACTTGGAATGAAAAGTCTGATAGTGCAAAGTGAGCCTCAAGTTAAATCAGATTTTGGCTGGCCACTCCCACAAGTTCTGTGCCACCATTGCCCAAGGACATCTTGCCTGCAGTACAGATTATAGGTGGAGGGGTTTGTGATTGAGTTGGTGTCCAGATTTCCCTTTTCATACCCTGCAGAGTACCTTCTTGTACCAAAGAGACTAAAATGTAGGGGTGAAGGCTTCAAGCCCATGCCAGCTCAACCTCTCTACATTCAATGAACAGAGTGAAAGTTGTTTCTGGTAATAGATCCCTGATATCAAATTTCTAATGATATTCTGTTATACTTATACACTGGTACCTTGTCCAGTTGTCATCAGCAAGGCTTCCTGCAGCATCAGATGGGAGCAGGTACAGAGACAGACATTATAAAGAGAGAGAGTCTTAATTGGAGGTGTCCATTGGCTCCCTTCCCTAAGAGATCCATTGGATCCCTTCCGTAAGAGACTGGGGAACCATGCAGAAGACAGGAAGAAAAGACTGTAGGAGTTGGAGAGACTGGAGGACACCAAGAGAACATCACCCACATAAACAACTAAGCAGGGCTTTTACAGGGTTACAGAGACAGAGTAGCAGGCATGGCGTCTGCATGAGTCTATACCAGGTCTTCTGTGTATATGTTATGGCTGTTAGCTTGATGTATTTGTGCAACTCCTAACAGTGAGAGCAGATATGTCTCTGACTCTTTTGCCTGCTCTGGAGACTCTTTTTTTTCCTGTTGAGTTGTTGTATCTAGACTAGATAAGAGGGCTTTCTTTCTCCTTATCTTAATGCATCTTGGCTGCTGTCTTTTCTGAAAAGGAAATGGAGGAAGAGCGGATCTGGGAGAGAGGGGAGGTAGAGGGAGCTATGAGGAGTGGAAGGAGGGGAATCTGTGGTTGGGATGTACTGTATGGGAGAAGAACCTATTTTCAATTATAAAAAATTCAGAAAAGGAAAAGTCTGAGATTTTAGCTCTTTTTCCAGAATATTTTTCTTCTGGATATTTGTAACAGTCAGTATTCTATAAAAAGAAAATAACCAATAGAGTGTATATAAAGGGCATTTATTAGAGTGTCTTACAGTTGATGGTACACTTTGTCCAACAGCAGCTGTCTATCAACAGAAAAACTACTTGCAGTATACTTGGGTTTTTTTTATTGATTTTTATTGAGCTCTACATTTTTCTCTGCTCCCCTCCCTGCCTCTCCCCTCCCCTTTTAACCCTCTCCCAAGGTCCCCATGCTCCCAATTTACTTAAGAGATCTTGTCTTTTTGAACTTCTCATGTAGATCAAATCTATGTATGTCTCTTTTAGGGTCCTCATTGTTGTCAAGGTTCTCTGGGATTGTGATTTGTAGGCTGGTTTCCTTTGTTTTATGTTTAAAAAACACTTATGAGTGAGTACATGTGATAATTGTCTTTCTGTCTGGGTTACCTCACTCAAAATGTACTTGTTATGGACTTACAGAAAGGGTTGAGTGAAATTTAGATGGGGGCTGATTGTCGTGCATCAATAACACCTAGAACCACTGAAGTATGCTACCCTTCTTATCCGTGTTGTACAACTATTTATTGATGATGACAACACTTTTTTGTTTTTGTTTTGTTTTGTTTCTTGTTTTTTGTTTTTTGAAAACTCACCCAGAGAAACATGAGCATGAGTTGGAGGTTTTTATTTCTCTACTAAGAATTTTTCCTACTGTGTTATTTTCATGACATTTGTATTTTAATCCCATGTTAGAAATATCAGAAATGAAGTTCCCAGATCAAGATTAGTCAATCTCTAAATTTCTTCTCAATAAATATTTTTCATTTGCATAATTCTGCCCACATGTAGCATGCGGTATTTTAATATGTAACCTCCATGTCTGACCTACTCAAAAGAAGACTGAGACATTACAGGCCACAAGAAAGGAAGAGTGAAACTTCAGCTTAGATTCGTTCATCATACAAGTCAACAAAGCCCTGTGTAATAGAACTTTGGAATTGAGCTGAGGATTTCTATTCCCTAAACACACATTAAATCAGCAAAACAGCTTTAGAAAAATTTTCAGAGATTACAAATCTTTTTTTTTTACTCTCAGTGAGTTCTTTTTTTATACTTTTTTATTAAAAATTTCCACCTCCTCCCATTTCCC
>LOEQ01001588.1:145243-155846 GCA_001685075.1 Bramus lutescens
TTAAATGAATACAATTTGTGTGTTGTTATTTCGTGGTATAAGCTAGCCATGCGGCAGCTGGGCAGCAGAAAATGCAGACCTGCACTCCCCTTATCACTACACAGAAGATCTAATGCCCTCTTGTGGCCTACTTGAGGAATGGCATACATGTGGCACACAGGCATACACACAGAGAAAAGTACACATTCAAAACAGAATTAGAATTAAAAGAAAAAATTGAAATGATACAAATTCCTGCACAAAAAATTATCACAATAAACTTTAGAGCAAAAGAAACTGTGAAGTGAGAATGAAGATGGGATCAAGTTGGAGAAAACGCGGTAATTATAGGTGTGTAGATATCTAATATAATCCCATTAAAAGAGTTGAAAATAGCATATTCTGACACAAAAAGGAATGATTCCAAACAGATATAATTGCATACAGAATGTGGTAATAAGACAATATATTACCACTTGTCAATTAAGCAGAACTTATACAATTACTTCGGTCTTTCATTGCCTCTCCTTTTGCTTTTTAAAATTCTTTCCTCTTATTATGTTTGAGATTATAATTTAATTACAATGTTTCTCCCTGTCTCTTTTCTTCCTTCAAACCATCTCACATGCTCCTCTCCAAACTTCTTCAAATTCATGGTCTTTTTTTCCTAATTGTTAGAGCATTAATGTATGAACATGCATATATGTATATATTCCTGAATATAACCTGCTCAGTTCATTTAATGCTCCTTGTATGTATGTTTTCAGTACTGACTATTTAGCACTGGACAACACACTGCTGTGTTCTTCTCTGGGGGAGATCGTCACTCCTGCATCCAGCTTTCCTTGGTTGCCTATACTACTTTGTGTAGGCCTGAGGTCTTGTAGGCTTTTCTTTGTCCAGTTGGCATGTTCATTGGTGTCCTCCTTGTGCACCTCCTGTTTGGGCAATCATGTTGGTGAGGCTTTATAGGAGTAACTTATGATATTATTAGAAGATTCAGTCTCACAGCAAAATCCCTGATCCTCTTGCTCTGACAATCTTTCCATACCCCTCATCTGCAATGTTTCCTGAGTCTTATTTAGGTGAGGGATGTATCATTTGGGACTAGGCTCCAAAACTCTGCATTTTGATTAGTTGCGGTTTTCTGTAATGACCTCTATAAGTTACAAAGATAAGTTTCTTGATGATGGCGGGGTGTTGAGGACTACACTCATCTGTGATAAAAGAACAATATTCATAGGTTTTTGTTAGCTATTTAGTAAAGTGCTCGTTTAATGAAGTAGTGGTTATAGATTCTTCTCCAATAACCATGACTTCACTAGCACTGAACAGTTGGCTCAGCTTTCCAGGACCAAGCATGATCTCCCTCTTGTTGAGCAGGTCTTAAGTCCAGTTACAGAGTTGTTGGTTACTAGCAGGGTATGCTTGCCATTACTGCACACACACACACACACACACACACACACACACCACACCACACGAATTTAAAAAAAAAACTTTATAACCTATGCTGGTGAAACTGAAAAAACATTTTCAGTTATGTTATTATAGAAAATAAAATGTAAGGAGAATTTTAAAACAATATTTCCCATATACACTTCCCAATTACAAAGACCATAAGATATACTATAAAATAGGTATACACTTTGAAACGTTGCTTACAAATGGAGAGAGACAGACTAAAACAATCTCAGAAAAGACAGTCCATCAAACCACAGGGATGTTTCTCTTTAAAAGTGACATAGCAAACAGAAAAGGAAAGTGACAGATATTGGTCAGGATAGAATAGTTTGAGCTGCACATGTTAGAGTTTATTGTTAAAAGTGTTCCTGCTGCCTTCTGACAGCTCTCACTTTCTTAGCCCTTCCTGATAGAAGTGGCAGCCAGCTTGGCTCTACAGTATGCTGTTTGGTCAAGGTGGCGTGAGTAGAAGATCATGGCATGTGCTCTGGCATCGTCAGGTTGTGCCCGCAATTATTCACACTGCCAACTCCTATACCTCATCTGCTTCAGCTTCAGCCTTATCTCAGACTCAGAGGATGGGCCGTTTAGCCAGATCTGCTGTGTGCATCACATAAATCTTTGTTGCTATGTGAGTCACTGCAGTGTTGTCCCAAATTTGTGAATGAAACTCAAGCAAATAATCCCTCAGTCTCAGGCTTTACAAGTAAGTGTTCCGTACTTCTGTCTCATGCCCCCTGTGTGTGCTGTATTCTACAGGTTACATTTCAGGTAACCAAGGTGAGAGAAGCTATATTCTGTTCTGATATGCATCTCAGATGTAAAAGCCTCTGTGCTGTCTTTCCTGTTCCTGTGATACCTGAGGCTTTGTCAGCTTCCACTCCTGTCTCATTAGGCCTAGTAAGAAATTAAGGCTGAGTGGTAAATATAGGAATCACAGGATATTTTCCACAAACTCAATAGGCACAGCAGATATACATATTCCCATATTCAAAGGACATTTGAAATGTGAGCATGTACCAGAAAAAATGAAAAACCAGAAAAGGTTGGATGTCATAGATGGAAATACAGGAATTGAAAAATATTAATGTCATATATGCCAGACATTGGAAGAATCTAGTAAGGTGGGATTGGATGTCATCATTTAAAAGTAAAATATAGTGTCATAGTTTTAAACATGCTGGTGTAGCTAAATAATTTAATATAAAATTAAAAATAAAAATAAGCAAATACTTAAAAGTGAACAAAGGATCTATGATAAAATTAGAAAAACAAAACAAAAGTTATTTTAGTAATGAAATGATGAAATTAACTATATTGAATAATTTTAGATAAAGTGATAAATAAATGAGAACAATTTAATTCATAAAGCAAATTAAAGTAACCCCATAGAAAGAAGAAAATTATAAAGAAAAAATAAACACACATAAAAGAGTATCAGTAGAAACAAGTAGGCTTTAAGGACATAAATTCTTGTAAAGTATCATCAAGGGATATAAAAGAATCAAGGAATGGAAACCCAGAGGTAAGTAGAGAGCCAATATATTAAGAATGCAAGGTTCATCTAATGAAAAGTATATAGTATTCATCTTGAGTCATGTGTGTAAGATAAATTTAAATGGTACTGAAAGATTCTACACTTAAAAATATCACTCATAATTTTTAGATTAATCCAAGGAACTATGGATTAAGGACATCCGTCTCTATACGTTGTCCTACAGAACTAGGGCTTGGTTTTGTGTTGTTCCAATAACCTTAAGAACTGGATTACATTCAACTCATTCAACAAGTTTTGATAGCCCTCATACCAAAGTAGATAAGAATATTAAGACAGAAATCAAGTGATTCACTATTTACTGCAGATGACATAAACATCCAACATGAGACTTCTAAAGGAGGAAAAACACTCTGGAGCTATAAAATGATCTATACATAATCAATGTTTAAAGCCCAGTGGCTCTTCACAGATTAAGAGAAAATTCAAAACTATAAAAAGGATTTAAAATATTCTGTTTATTGAAGCTACAACAATCACAAAGTCTTAAAAACTAACTTAAGTCATTTAGAAGAAGTATTGAGAGTTGAAAAATTTAAGAAATCTTAGTAAAAGGAGGAAAAGATTATTCAATATTATGATAGCACTGACAATTGAAATTTTGGGGTGATAAATTATTGAATAATATTACCAGGTATTTAAAATTGTAAAAAAAAAATACAACCAAGAATACTGTTCAGAACAATAACCTGGAAGGACTATTAGGAAAAAACACATAAATCTTATTGTAGGAAAGAGAAAGAATCTTCACATCTCTTGCAGAGAAGGACATAAACAAGTCATGGGACACAAACGTCCAAAAATAAGAAACAAAAAGAACAGTTGTATTCAGAAGAGGACTTTCTCAATGCTGATCATGATCAGGTTTTCATTAAGCCCTGAGTCGTTCTCCTTCAAGTCCCTTAAATGTGTTCATTTGTTGGAAATCCATATGAAACACATACTGGCATGCTATTTCAGCTGGGTTGGTTCACATCAAGGGAAGCTAAGATTTGTCCACTGTCTGTTTTATAAATAAAGTTTTAGTAGTACTTAGTCATCCCAATCATTTTACCCAACACTAAATTATTTACTCTCTGATTCTACACAGAATCCCTGCCAGTCTGTCATTCATGTTACCTTCTCCAATCTTGACTTTCTGTCTCATTTCTTTCGTTTGGGGATATTTCTTTTGAATTGACGTTCCTGGGAGGAATTTACTTAAGTCAGAATTTACCAAAGTCAGTTAGTCAGCATATATTTAGGCAACACTCAATAGCTTTTGTGGATAGAAATAAAACATCATGGAAATTATAGCACCAGAAACCAGCTTGTGTGATGTTCTTCCACTTCTCATGCACATAAAATGTACAGAGGATTTGGTTTCCCTAATTCTTGGTCAAAACAGTTCTCTCCCACTGGATATATACTTGTTAATATGGCATTTATAATTACAAATACACATATACACTCCCACACTAGGGGAAAAGGGAATTCAGTAAATTAAAACTTAGGAGAATTCTTATGCTTGATAAGCTCAAATCTTTAACTGGGAGTTTATCTGTGATCGCAGCCCTACATTTTCTGCATGTAAATTTTCAATAATGACATATAAATTTTAACTAAGCAAGTTATAAAAGTGATTGAATTATAAATTACTTTCGAGTCTGTATAAAATATTACAAAATATGAAGAAATCATCAGGTGCTTATTCATCTGATTTTTATGTCTTATGTTTGGGTTTCTCTGGTTTACTTTGTTATTTTAATTTTTAGCAGAACTTGGGGGTTAACCCCGGGGCCTTGCACATGTAAGGAAATAGCTCCACCAATGAGCTATATGCCCAATGCTTGGTTTTGAGAGACGTGGTCAGGCGACATTACTCAAACTGGCCTGGAACTTACCAATAATTTAATCCATCCTCAAAGCCAAAATTCCTTGCCTCGACTTCCTCGGGGCTAAGATTTTAAATATCATGACACCTGAATTGCTGTGATTTTTTTAACTGTTTAATTTCTACCTTTTTTGTAATTATAGTCGTTTCTAAAAAGAATACTAAAAATTATGTAACTTTAATGCTTCACAAAACCTGTTATCTGATCCCTTAATTTTGTAAAAGGAGGTTTAAAGACAAATGGAAATTTTCAAAAACATATTTTCACTTCTACCACAAGTTACAGTTGAAGTGTGAAACTTTTGTTTTTGAACAAGAAAATACCCACAGACAGTAATACTACAGCCCCTTTTATCTGTAGTTTGGTATGTTCCTGCAGTCCCAGAAGGTGACTGAGGTTAAGAAAACAATAAGGTGTGTATATGGCTACCCCACATGCCCGCCCATACAAATTGGCCTATTTCCATCCTGTGCTGCATAGCGCATAGACCATTTGTGTGATAGGATGTGAATAAGGGTATCTGCATACTGTCAATTTTTCTCCTTACTAACACGGCCCCTCTTTCCTACCTGCCTCACTTGTTTAGAAAATAAAATACGTAAACAAAAACAAAAAATATGTGACTAAGGAGTCATGTGACCACAGATCTTCCCATCACTTATCTAAATCCATGAAGAAAGTTAATCATAGGCTTGGAAAATGTAGGGAATGAGACAGCAGCCAAAGCCTAAGAAGGCACACTGGAAGTTTGTTTATGCGAAATTCTTATGGCTTAAGCCACTTTGGTTGTGTTTTCATTTCCTTTTGCTTGTGATGATAATTTTGAAAACATTCATTATTTATTTGGATGTGCTTTCCTTTAATTTTATTTCCTTACTGAGTACTTCATTTTTTTAACTCTAAGGAAGCATGTGCTGCCTTCTCATTGGCATATTCCAATTGCCCGATGGATTACTCTTCTGTTTGTGGAAATTTGAAGAATAACAACAGTTACTTGATCACAAGCTGTGTGATAAACAATCACTAAATGACCATCAGGCAGAAAGCAAATAGTGGCTTGCCTACACTACACCAAAGGAGTCACTTCTAAGGTTGGCCAGGGTGAGAAGTTCTAAGATTTTATCATGCCACTCAAAATATGCTTTTTTAAAATTTTCTATGCACTGTTTTCACATCACAGTTAATTATGGATAATTGAAATCCCTTGGATAAGGGGCATTTACTGTGCTCTCTGGGACAACAAGGAATGAAATCTCTCTAGGCACAAGAGAATGAAGGATATTCATTGCTTCAAGTCTCTGCTAATTAAACCAGTTACTACAGGGAGAGGGATGGGTATGCCACGATTGGCTGATATTAATTGCTTTGAACAGTTAATTCTAAACAAACTCTTCTGACACTTGATGGAGAACAGTGAAATGAATATTTTGGAGAGCGTAAAAGCAAACTGTATGATGAACAAAAGATGTAAACACAATTTTCCAAAATGAGATTGAGCCAGCAATCAACATAAAACAGAAGATGAGCACAAAACAAATGGCTCATATGATTCTGCTGAGTTTAAAGAGATCCATCATAACAATATTTTTAAAATTTACATATGTTTTTAAATACATAAAAATGTAGTACTGAGAATTAACACATATGGTCAAATGAAACTTGAACTATTTATTATCATTTGATTTGTTTTTCTTGCTTTTAACACTACAGGTCTAAAGGGCATTTTGTAAAAAAAATAATGAAACTCCACAATATTTTGTTTTCTGGCTAAGATTTGTCTGTTATTTATTTTCCATCATTTGACATTTACATCTTCTTTTTCCGTATGTCGAACTCTGATGGCCAGTACGCACATTGTGTTAATTGGGCGAGAGACATAACTCAGTTGGTAAAGTGGTTGTTGGACACACGTGAGGATGTTAATTTAGATTCCTACCACCCTCATAAAAGTCAGAGCTAAGCAGGCAGAGCCTAGAAGATCTCTTGGATTTGCTGGCCTTAAACGCTAGCCAATTAATGAGAGGCCTTGTCTCAAAAAAATATGATGGGGAGTAACAGAAAAAGACAAAGACACCTTCAACATCAGCCTTTAGCCTCTGTACACAATAAGGACAGACTTTATTTCTCGCTGCTCCCTGCCCACCATCATGTAATCCACTAGAACATGTGGATTTATTCACCAAGTAGTTCCTGTCATGGGTTGAGTCTGGCACACTCTGGTTGCTATTTTATCCTTTCTTTTCTTTCCCTTTGATTTTCTTGTATCCTCCTCCAAATTTTGCCCCACCTCTACATTTTCTATTGTTTGCCATGCTTCATCTGGTGTTCACAGTTATCAAGCAAGGTGCTTTTATATAGACTTATTTATTGTCTTGTTCCCTCCCACACAGCATACATTGCTATGTTATACAGTTTGTCTTTGTTGACTCACCTAAATATTTGCTATTAGTTTTGCCTTACATTCATTTGTTTAATGGTTGCCTTTTATCTGAGTTCATCTGTTAACATGTTCTTTTATGCTTCAATGCGAGTTTTCTTTTATTTTAAATGTTTTTAGATTCGTTCTATTTTTTGTGTATGAGTGTTTTACCTACACATATGTGTATACATCACATGCATGACTGGTACCCAAGAAGGTCAGGAGAAGGAATACGAAACCCCTGGAAATGCAGCTACAGACAGTTGTAAACCACTATGTGGACTCAGGGTACTATAGCCAGGTCCTCTCTAAGAGCAATACATGCTATTAACCACTGAGCCAATCTCTCCAGCCTCCTTCCTTCTTTTTAAATATAATTATTTCATGCTTATTTCTGTCACAGTGCACAAGGCAAGAAATTTCAGGTAAAATAACATTGCTTCTAGCATGCTGGTCACACCTCACACCTGTTTACCAGCTTCCTGTCTTAATGGTCAAGCATCAGTCTTCAGCCACTTGCTATCATCTGTGGCCTCGTAGCCATTCCTCTCTGGCTGGCTTTGGGGTGTCTGAGCTTCTACTCTTCTGGAGTTTTATTTTGGTGCACTGAGGTTTGTATGTATTTTCACTCATCCTACTTAGAATATGAGGTTTCTTAGGTTTTAGTTCAAGAAAATTTTAACACATCTGAAAGTTTTCAGTATGTTTGACTTGCACCTCATTCTCCTGTTGGGTATCTTCCTGAGGCTATTGTTAAGCGTATTGTGCATCTTCTGGTGCTTCCTGCTCCTTTCTTTCCCTCCTTCTACTTTCCAGTTTGTGAGCTGGGCTCTGAATTCACCTCCTCATCATCTGCATCAAGTCTGCTGTTTATCCACTACGGTTAAAATTCCAATGATATTTTCTACTTCTAGCATTCTGAATTTTTATTTCTATTATAAAGAATTTCCAGCCCATTAATCATTATAAAGATACTCAATTTAATTATTTCAAACTTTCTACCTAAGTCAAACATTTGAAGTCTTATGAATGCTGGGGAATATTTCTTTCCGTGTCCTTTATTTTTATTGCTTCTAACTCATAGTACCTTTTCTACTTATTTGTGTTAAAGTTTCTTTTTTAATATAAAATATCCCACTACTTGGAACTTTGTATAATTCTTGGTCTACTTTGGAGAGGAAATGAATTTGCGTCTACCACATGTTCATAATTTTCAACAATTTGAGATCATTTCAATGCCCAGATTTGAATTGTTTTCAAACCACATGATACCATAAACACTGACATCTTCAGTGAGGACTGGTATATGAACCATATTCTTAGGAAAAAGTTTCCCTCTTTACCCAGTACCAAAGTGTAAATAGGCCATTTAAATTGTTATATTCTTTTGCAAAATTTTGCTTTTTTGTTGCTGTTTTATTTTTGCTTCATTGTTTAAACTGATTTGTAACACTGTGCTTTCTAATTTTATTTATGCATCTTCAAGGGAAAGTTCCGACAGCAGAAATGCTTTCTCCTTTTGAGATAATGAAAGCAAATTTTCACAAATATCAATTTCTGTAGTCAAATCTAAAGAATCAGCTACTTTATTTATTTATTCAATAAAATGTTTGCTTAAAACCATGTACTTTAACATTAGAAATGACTTTGGGAAGAGTATGTATAATTTGATAAATTAGCCAAGGCAGAAAATTTTTTCTTAATTTGCTTGTATGCATTAATTTATTGAACTCTGCTCTTGACTGGATATAATGTGATTAGCTGTTTCGAGTTCCACGTGCCTCAATTTTCTCACCATAATAAACTGTGACTTGGAAAGATGAACTAAAATAAATCCTTTCTCCCTTAAAAACATAAAGAAGGAAAGAAGGGAGGGAGGGAAGGAGGGAGGGAGGGAGGAAAAAGAATATTCAAATGAGTGAAAAGTCCACCTTGGCGCTGTCATAACTCTATTTATGCTGTAGAAACACTACAATACATAAACTTAGTCTGTAGGGATAGTTCCTTTAGGTAAGCATTCTGCTTAGGACTACAGCACTAGATTCAAAAGCTCAATTATTATCTTTGGACTTGCCTATTTCTTTATCACTAAAAAGCCAAATTAAATGATATGCATGAAGCTATAGAGTATTTTTTTGATGGGGAACTGGGGAAATTCCTACTGGTGGAAACAGAGTAGCATCTCCCAAAATGGTTTTGTTTCGTTATTTTGTTTTTTGTCTTATTGTACAATACTGATTTTTGTTATGCCAGAAATTGCCCTGTTGACCAAAATTGTGTATTCCCTTTACTATTTTGTATTCCATTTGCCATCCTTAGAGAGATTTGTGCTCATTAACATGTTGAGTGTCCTGAAAATTCCCATCGTAAACATGTGATGGATAATTTTGATTATCGCTCTCATTAGCTGGAGAAGCTCACAGCAGAGGGTGACTCCAGGGATGGTTAGTAGACCCACCCTCCATTGTCTGTGTGTCTGTGAATTCTTAGAAAGGATTAACTAAGGGAAAGAGTGTTTCCGTAACTGTGCTTACTACCATTCTACTGGTTGGAGACCGTGATGGATTAAAATGAAAAAAAAAATGAAAAAGAGAGAAAGAGAGTGAGAGAGAAAGAAAGAGAGAGAGAGATTATTACAACAGAGGTAGCCTCTTTCCTGCATCATGACCTCCACGATAAGCAGATCCTCCTAGACAACACACTTCCACTTTCATGAAGTTCTGCTTGAGTGTATGGGTCAAGAGATTGTGAAGTAAAGCGTCTATACCTGGGAGTCGAAGTCTTTGAAGTTGTTTTGTCTGACAGTTTGCCACACTGAAAATAGTCTTATTGTCTATGTAGTGCCAAATAAAGGGACGATGTCTATGACCAAAGATACCCTACACTTGTTATACTTTTGGAACTACTTTGCTGGAGAAGCAGGGCTGAACTGCTGTAGAAAGTGTGGAATGGGTAGTTCTAGCGCAGCTTAAAAGACAATGTTGGGAAAAATTGTAGTCCATACTCTGCTCGTGAGGTTACAGAAGGGAACAAAGCCTCTGTTAGAAACCAGAATGACGGTTAGTTGCATAACATTGTGGCAAAGAACATACTTACATTTGCCCCCCGAGACTATGGGAGGCTGATTTATACAAGTAACAGATTATTAGTTAGGAAGATGAACCTTTCAGGCAAAATTTGGGTTACAGTATGGGTTTGATTTGCCATCATAAGCCAGATTTGTAATGAAAATTGTAAGTAATATTATTCCGCGGATGGAAAGATGGCGCGGGACACGAACGAACCCACGTGTATAAGTTTATTAGGGGGAGT
>LOEQ01001588.1:155942-180787 GCA_001685075.1 Bramus lutescens
TGGCCTCCGAGCCCGGAAGTGCAGCCTTATGGGTGGCTAAAGGAATTACAGTAAGCAAACAACAGAACTTGAAAGGTTGAAAGACTTGCAGTTGGCTCATAAGAAAAGCATGTGTGAAGTTAGGACCAAGGAAGGTGGGACTATGTGGACTTAAAAGAGATGGTGAATATTAAGGGTTAAAGCGGAATGGGGAGAGGGTCTGGGTGGGTAAACAAAATAAAGCCTATATAAAAAAATTCTATGGAAACCCACTAGTTAGTAAGCTAATACCAAAATACAACTTGTAAGACAAAAGAGTTTGAATGTACTTTCTCTGCGTTGCTAGACAATGAACTCCCAGAAGACATGGATTATGAAATGAAGATTTTGGTGCAAGTCATGGAATACATCCCAATGAATTCACAAGCCACTGCCTTTGCTCTTGGTTACCAATTATAAGTTCGTGGTAAGACCCTATTGATGAAGACATGACATACTTTGGCTTCAGAACTAATAGAAATCAATCTGAAACCAGAAACCTTCCTGCCAGCTGAGTTTCACAGAGTCAGAAGGTGTTACACAGGATGCTGAGGGAGAAAACCATCAGTGGTTTTACCAACCATTGGACTCTTCATGCTAGATAAGATGTATCCACTTGAACAACAATGGCCTAATTGTAAATGCATAACCAACCACTTTATGATTGAATCTGAGGCTTTATTCACAACAGAAATTCCATGCCTGGTGCTGTGATCCTGGTCAAAAGCCCATGGCTGAGGAGATCATAGGATCTAGGATGGAACTTATCATTATTTTGGTAAACTGTCACATTGTTAAATTGCCTTCTAGATATTTATACTCATAGGACTAGGCTGTTCTCAGACTTGATCAGAAAAGCTTCTTCCAGCAGTGGACAGGTTTCAATAGAGAGAGAAAGAATCAGTCAAGTGCTGAGACTAAGAGATTGAGTGCTCAGTCTTTACAGTGGAGCTCTTTTCAGGGAGTAGTAGGAAGAAATCTGTCCTGCTTCCAGAAAAGTACAGAGGAAAGTGTTTCTCCACCCAGACACTCAGTGATCATTACAGCCATGTACAAAGGGAGACACACTACTGTTGGGTTTACAGACTCATAGACTAAAAGACTTCCATAGTCATGGAGCTGCCACCTGGGTTTCAAGAGAAGACCTCTAGGGCAGTCAACATAGATCAGTGTTAAGTTCTCTATAGGAAGATCTTGAGGAGGTGATGCGTGAAGCTACCCGAGTACATCCTAAGCTACCTATAGAAACCTAAGAAAGTTAGACATCACATGTTAGAATGTAAGAAATCCCACAGGCAAGGAGCAGAGATAGCCCAGAAGAGGCCTTAAAATCTGAAAAGTCAAGGACATAGGGTGGGCTATCCAAACCTTTGGAGCTCGTGAGCATATGACCCAGATGTCAGACAAGGATCTACAAGAGTCAGTGCCTCCCTGCTGGCCATTGCTCCTACTCAATCTATGCCACCACTCCTCTCCTTTGAAATGAGAAGGACTATTCTACGCCTCTGTATCCTGAAAGTATATAGTTTACTTCTGTGGTTACAGGATATTTTGGCTTAAAGTTGAAAAGCCCCCCACAAGCTCAGATGTTTTAACAATCATTTCCCAGCTTGCAACACTGTTTCAGAAGCTAGAGAGTCCCCAGGGCATAGCTGAAGAAAGTGAGACACTGGGGTGTCTCTTCAGGAGTGTATTCTTCCTAACTATTTATGGTCCATGTTTTATTTCCTACAAGAATTCATATTCTTGCAGGATTCTGCCTTCTATTCCTGCTATGATGTAGCCTCTGAAACTACCTATAAGCCTTCTTCTCTTAATACTTACATTAGGTATTCTAACACAGAAATAAACAATTAAATTAATACACAGGTCTCCATTAAAATGCAAATATATATAAACAAACTCTTCAAGAAATTTGAATAGGTGAACACATTTAGCTTGACCAAATCTTTCTATTTCTATGACTGAGAGCTTAGGAAATGTATCTAGGATTTGGGAGTAGAATTCTGTTTCTGTATTATATTCAGCCATTTGTCTACCTTGATAAAATGGGCTTCTATATATCGTTTATACCTCTGAGTTCCTGAATAAATTGATAGAGATGCATGATATTGACCTTGCCTTATTCTTATGCTTCTGGGGTTCTCAATACAGGCCACTCCATACATGATCAACTTAACAGGATATACCCATGTATATGAGTCTGGAAATGTGAGCAAAGATAGAGATTCTGAAAGAATATGGTTGACCAGTTGAAATGGCTCCTTCATGTCATTGGAGATGGACACTAGTCTTGAGAAAGTTTGTAGAGTAAATTCTAATTATCTTAATAATCAAAGCCAAGAGCCAGATATTGGGGGAGGGTGAAAGCTAAAAGATCGGAGAAGCAGAGCAGCCAGCCACTAGAGTTCTTACCTCTTCAAAATGATCAGACCTAAAAGAGAGTGAGTTTCTGTCTCTTTCTGGCTTATATTCCTCTCTCCATTCAGCCGTCACTTCCTGTCTGTCTGTACAAACCTCCAGACCTCTATGGTTAACTAGTGGCTAGCTCTGCTCTCTGATCATTAGGTGAGCTTTATTTGTTAGAGAACAAAACAAGATATCACTACAGTTGTTAGCATTGTTGCTATCATTGTTTTATTGTACATAGGATAAGAACAACAGAGAAGATACAGGAGAAAATAAAAGAAAATCAAACGCTCCACAAAGCACCCACCATGACATAGGGTTTGAAGGTTCTTCTAAGAGTGTAAAGAACATTGCTACCTATTATAGCAACCTTAATACATCCCTTATACTGAGATAGATGGATAGACCTGTAGGAGAAAGGACTCAAAAAAAGGTCATTCTGTGGTACCTTCAAACACTTATGAAGAGAAAGACAAGACACTCACAAGACCAAATTGAAACAATGACGAGAGTCCTCTACATTGAGATCCCTTGCTCTTGTAGAAAACCCCCAAGGAGTCAGGGAAATCCCAATTATGGAAAATGAATAGGAACTTCTAGCTCTGCAGAAAACTTGTCATAAAATTCACTACATATTATTAGGGATTATATTCGTACCCTCATATTTTTGACAGACAGGGATCTCTCACACAGCACCATAAAGGTGCAGAAAAGAGAGGCCTTGAATCTTAACAACTGGTTAGCAACATGTACTGCCTGTTGCCTTCCTCCTCTTCGCCCTTTGTATTCATTTGAGCACTCTTGCTAATCTGCATCCCCTGAGTAGAAGGCAGGTGACAGGAAGCTGAGGACGTTTGTCCGCATTATCAACAGGATTATCCTCAGTGACTAGAAAATTGGCAGACCTGGAACTGCTGCTTAGCAAACGCTTGACAAGGAAATAAGTGAACGAGTTCTCAGCAGCAGAACATCACCATTGATGAGATGAGGGGAGCATTTGCCTTTGTTTTCCAGAACCATAAAATCCCAAAGCTAGTTTTAGGCATAACAAAACAGGGTTTGTTCCTCTTCCATTAGTTGATGTGAATACAATAAAATTCCTCAGAGGTATAAAAACACAAATAAAGGAAACAAAGCAAACGTGACTTTCCATTTCTCTTCTTCATTTTGTTAGAATAGTAAATTACTTGTCGTTGAGATCATGGAAATGTGAGAAAGAAGGGGCAAAAACCCAGTCCAAATAAACAAACATAAACGACCAACCAAACTTTTACTTCTCTCTATTGTATGTCAAGCTGAATTGGACTCTGTGTATTATTTTAATTAAAAATAATCCTCTTGAGTAGGAATGGGAACTAAAAAAAATGCAATCACTGGGCAACCTGCAAATTACTTTAAATAGTATTTCTGGAGTCTTTCGCTGATAGCATAGGCTGGTTGTTAATAGCCCCTTATTTCAGGGAAAATTACTCCTTGCCATTTGCATAATTTGCTATATAGCGTGCATTGACTTATTTAGATCTAATGGTTTTTGGCAGAATGTGAACTTTGAACTTCTTCCAGCTACATTATTAATGTTTTCTATATGGTTAGTTTATCTTTAAGAAAAACACACAGCTACTCTTCTCTAACACGTTTTTGCTGTGAGAGATTCACGTGGTAAGTACTTATACACACGGATAAATTTACGGAAGATTGTTTTCTACCTAATTTTATATTTGCAGGTAATTAACTACTGTGTGATGTCAGTCCACTATTATTCTCAGACATCTGCTGAAAACAGTTGTACCCCCCACAAAAAATTATTGGCATTCTGTTAATTGTTTCTACTTTTAAGAAAAATTCTAAACCCACAGTTCTGAATTATGGGGTCTCTAAAACTCGAGGGTTTAAATGGCTGTACATTTTAAGCTTCACTGAGCACTGGAGGAGGAAGAAAAAGCCAATAATTGCCCATGAAAAACATTCTAAATCAAGCTTTTAAGATTTCAGAAGATGGGAAATAAAATGATTACAAAACAGCTTCAACATGTCTATCAACTTATACCAGATTTTAAAAATCAAATAACGAGACGTGTAATGTACCTAAGATCTCTGGGCTCATGATATCTCCATAAAAAGCAATATACTATGAAGCAGTGAAATCTATATTTTCCATTCTGCTTTTTGCTACAAGGTCATAGGTAATCAATGAGTAAGAATGGCCAAAATGAATAGGAAATGCTTTTTTATTAAAAGGATTGAGGTGATGAAGTAAAATATGTTTATTATAGCCTTACCTGTTACAAATCCCATCCAAAGTCATATCTTCTAGGGTTTGTCCCATTGTTTGTTGCTATCATTTTCAAAGTGAATGTCTTGAAAGTATAGCCCTACTAAAGCTGTTCATATGACGTTCAATCCAGAAGGAAGAACTGGAGGGAGGCTCTGGGAAGACATAATTGAGGATGGAGGATTCTCTCAGGTACAGAACCATAGCTCCATTTTCTGCTTCCTCAGCCAAATCATTGCCTTTTGCTTCAACATTTATTTTGGAATGTTCTAGAATTTTAATAGTTGCTAATTATTTAATAACAAAACACAATGGGCTACTCATATCTTTGGTGAGTACAAAGTCAAAATAAGCAAGATTTTTTTAATTAGGGTCAAAAACTTATCACCAGGTGTGTAAGCATCCAGAAGTCCCAAAGCGATGCTCTCCCAAACAAAGGAAAGGAAATGTAGCATTCTGTTCAGAAAGTTCATTCAGATGAGAATATGCTTCTACAGTATGCTAATTCACAAACTGCCTAGATTTAAATGTGACAGGCTGGATATGCTCAGTTTCCGATCACAGGGGAGAAAGTACAGATAGTGGGCTGCATGTGATACTCATGCTTAATGTTAGGAATATTTCCTAACTGAGCCACTCTGCTGATGCAAAATAATCCCAATCAAGCCAAATCAGACCAAATTAAAAGATAACCAGGTTTGATTAGACACCTGTGCTCCTCCCAGGTGGCCAACATGACCACCAGAGAGGAAGAGGGAAAATCATGTTAATTTTCAGGGGAGCAGTTTAAATAGCCTGTGAGAGTGGTCTTGACCTTTCCTGGGGAGGGGTCAAGGTTTGGCAGGCTACTTTGACCCTTCTCAGGGAGCTCAAGGTTCAAGGGGTACAGGGGAGGAGCCTCCAAAGATGGAGACCGAGGCTGGGATTACACTTACATCATAGATGGTAGACACAAGAGAGCACCGTGCTGCTGAGCCACAAATAAAGCATAAAGAATGTCCTAAGACCCTTCTCTCTAAACGAGACTTTTAATGGAAACCAAAGAAAGGACACTTTGTAAGTAACTTAGGATAAGAATTTATCCCTTGGCAGTGGGACCAGGATCTAACCTGGTGCATGAGCTAGCTTGTTGGAGCCCATTCCCCTGAGGGATGGTGTGTTCAGCCTTAATACAGAGGAAAGACTTGGTTCTGCCCCAACTTAATGGGCTAGACTTTGTTGAACTCCTATGGGAATCCTTACTCATTGGGAGGAGTGGATAGGGTGCGGGCTGAGGAGTAGGGAGAGAAATGTGGTTGGAATAAAAAATGAAATTTAATAATAATTATTATTATTATTTATCTCCATCCTTCGTTACCAACCTGCTCTAATTGCTAAGTGTTTGGATAAATATATAGCATTTCAAAATTCTGAAATATTTTCAAAAGGTAGACCCATGGGACTGAAAATTGTGTTTGCATAGTCTTTTCTCAGGTTTGAAAGTAAAATACCCCTCATAGACCCACACATTTAAATAATTGTCCCCTGAAGCAGTAGCGATAGTTGGGGTGGGGGTCGGGGGGTTGTAACAACTTTGGAATGGGTAGCCTAGCTGTTGGAGTAGGCTACTGAGGACAGTACTTGAGGATTGCAACTTAGGCCTGTTTCTGGTTCCAGGGTCAGCTTTCTGATACACCAAGAAGGGACAAAACTATGCAGTAAGCCACCACCATGGACAGAGTCCAGCCACACACCACCACCACAGACAGAGCTGAGCTAGCCGAAGTGCCTTTGCTGCCATGACAGACTGATACTGTGTGAAATTCTTAGGTCTATGGGGGTCACGCAGTGATGGGGACAGACCACTGAAATCCAGTAAACCAGAAGCAAACTTTATTCCAGGAAAAAAAAAACTAAAATTAAAAAAACAAATCTTCATGGGGCACGAAAAGCTTATCAGGTAGCTGAGACCATAGCCAGAAATGGGCTTGTAAGGCTGTGGCAAAGAATTGCTTTTGAACTCTCTTTTTATAGTAAGAATTGGGCAATAACAAAGAAATTTTTACAATATTTTTAAGGTAAAATTTAGTCACAAATTGCCCTTTTGGGCAATTTCCATTAGCAGGTTTTTTTTTGTTTTGTTTTGTTTTTGTTTTTTTCCAGTTAACTAGTGTTTGTATTTAGTTCATTGTTTTCCCCTGGCATTCCTTGATAGTGTTCACCAAGGCTCTGCACATCCCCTGACACTGCCAGCTTCACATGGCAGGGAAGGGAATGGAAAGATGTTCAACCAAAAAGTCGAAACTCACGCACATCCCATCATTCAAAACTCAGCTCACATCAATTGCTGGTCATGAGTGGCCAGGGGTTTATTTAAAAACTGATCCTCAGTTTGCAGAGCAATCCTAGGTTTGCAGAGGGTAGCTTCAGCCTGGCAAATAGAGCTATGGGTTGTAAAGTGGAGTAACCCACTGTTTTTTGTTGTTGTTGTTGTTGTTGTTGTTGTTGTTGTTGTTGTTGTTGTTTTTGGTGGTGGTGGTTTTTGTTTGTTTTTTTTTTTTGGCTTGGTTTGGTTTGGTTGGTTGGTTTTTAGAGAAAGGGTTTCTTTGTAGCTTTGGAGCCTGTCCTGGAACTAGCTCTTGCAGTCCAGACTAGCCTCAGACTCACAGAGATCCGCCTGCCTCTGCCTCCCAAGTGCTGGGATTAAAGGCATGCACCACCACTGCCCGGCTAGAGTAACCCAGTATTAATAGTTAAACCTAGCTGTTGAGAAAGCTGCTAACAGCCTGCTCTTATTCTCCTAGGCTTACAATTTTATGCTTCTTTATTTCTTCATTCTTTTTTCTGGAACCAACATTTCTATATTCTTATTCTTGGACTCTTCAAACCATGAGCCAAAACCTTTCTTTCCTTAAGCTGCTTTGGTTTGATATTTTGTCAGTGTGCTGAAAATGTAACTACTCCGAATACATAGCAGCCCCTTGGACAAATTTTAGCTGTTTGGAGTTGCTAGATGGCATGTTCTAGTTAAAGCTATGAGTTCAACCAGCTGAGCACTTTTAATCTCATGCAAATCAACACCATTGATTTTATCAAGACAAGTGACCTTATACACTGTTTATCTTTCTAAGTAAGCTTTTGTATGTTGTTTAATTATTGTATATGAGTGTGCATACGTGTACATGAATGTATGTGGGTAGCCATGCACAGTGCATATTTGGAAGTCAAGGAACACCTTGCAGGTGAGTCATTTCTTTTTGTCCATCACGTGGGTTCAAACTCATGTCACCAGGGTGGACAGCAAGCATGCTCACCCACCAAGCCATCTCATTAACCTCAATCTTTCTTTGCTTATGCTATAAATGTCTGCATTTCCAACAGGCTTTTTTATTATATATTTCTGGGAGAAAGAATTATATTTGCTACTAGTAAGCAGTCATGTTTATCTTCCTGTAGCTGCCGAGTTCAGGAAGAACAGTAGCAGAATTAGGTGTTGGATAACACTAAGGAAATGTTTGAAGATTAAAGAAAAGGTATCACATGGAGTGGGTTTTCTCAGTAGTACTCAGAATGGCATAAATTGAATATTTTTATAGCATTATGGCAAACCAGAAAGGCAAGGAAGATTGGCACCATGTGGAGAAAAACCTTCTTCACCCTGGGATCTCAGCTGTACTTCTTGTTGAACAAGTCAAAACTTTCAACACAACTGGCAAAAACAGGGAAGATTCCTATCAAACAATAACTGTTTTTCCATGAGATACCTTGAATTATTATTAAATTATTAAGATTATTAAGAACAAACCTGGGCTATACTTCTTCAAGCCCAGAGCATGCATGAATTCCATTTTATAAAAGACAAATATTTAAGGAAAGAGAAATAAACCAGTTCTTAATTTTAAAAATTTTCCTAATCTTTGAAGCTGATTGTAAATCCCTTCCTTTTAGCCATGTAAATTCAAAAGTCACAAAATCAGATATGCAGCTATTGTTCACGAAAATGAGTCCTGATGGCTTATTGTCATTCACAGAGATTAATATCATCTTTCAAACCTCATCAGAGAAGCTTCTTCTTGAAGTCTATGGTAATTAACACAGAGAGCCGCAGCTGGACAGTGGATAGAGAAGAAGAGACATTGGCATGCTCAGCCTTGAACGGGTTATCTTCATCAATCCCACCCCACAAGGCTCAGGGATATAAGTGGGAGAAAAGAAAGATTGTGCGAGCCGCAATTTTAAAAAAAAACAGCATCATCCAGGCACAAGGGAGCCAATGTGCATATGCAACTCACAGAGACTGTTAGTTTACATACATAAGACCCACACAAGCTCAAGCCAAGCAAAGTCCCAGTGTGGAAGAGTGGGCCCAAAGTCTCACATCTGGCCAAAAAGCTCTCTCCAAATAATTGGCTTCTTTTTCCTTCCCCTCTCACATGCTTTAACTCCCTGATGTCCATGTTTATATCTAAAATATACATCACCTCTCTTGTTCATCTTTTCCTAATAAACGCAACTATTTTATATTGATTTCTTCTAACAGTGTTCCCTATAGCATGGCTATAGATCCATATAGACCAGATTGGAGGTCTCCCACTGATGGGACGGAGAGAGGGAGAGGAAAAGAGGGAGGGGAGAGAGGGAGTGCAAAGTACAAAAAGAGAAATACTCCCCTCAGGGGAACAAAGTCCATGTTTCTCCTGGAAGGCTGTGAGTTTCAAATGGTTTTGGTGGCTGGGTATGAGACTTCCCCTAATTTAGGATTGGTCAACTTTAACAGAGAAACTGATGCTGATAGGCCCACAGCTCTAGGTAAACATATTCAGAACTAGCCTGAAACAGATCTGGACTGGTCAGCTATATGGTGGCCCTGCTGCTGGAAGGAAATGTCTGTAAGTCCTTTGTAAGATTAAGAACAAGGTCGGAGTTTGCTATCTTGGTCATCTGTCGCTTGATTATTGTCAATTTCCCTATCTATCTGCCTCTCAGGGATTGCCTCATTCCTTGTCACTCAAAAGTTACATTTTCTCTTCCAATATTTGATGGCCTTTTCTAACCCATTGCTGAAATAAGGCTATGTTTTTGAACAAGCATCATAATAGAGAAGAAAATTGTTCACATACTGAATTAAAGTTGAGTCAAGAAAGTTGTAGGTCTTGAGAATCAGCTTTTAAGATCTGGGAAAATATATGGGATTTTTAGTCTATCTTTGTGTCATCACAGATCCTCAAATAGGGTGATAAATCTTATTCTTCCACTATCTGTTGATGATAGCTCCTAAAATTCCAATACATTTGTGAAGTAAAATTTAATTCCCCCTGAAGATTCTTTTCTTAGTCTTAGTACAAAAGGGTCTCTGGTTAGTTCCTAATGATAACTCTCCTTTCTACAACATTAGGTTTTTTTCTCCAAGAGCGCTTATGCAGGAAAGTAACCTGGAAAACACATCAAGACATTTCAAACACTCGTAAGTTCAGTCGGCATTGTTAGCAAACATAGAACCCGGCCCTTCTCCCATCCCGGGGTCTTGCATGTTTCTCGTCTACATCACAGCCCCTGCATCTGGGACTCAGCGATCATGGCCAAAGAGGAGAAATAAAGACTGTAAAAGTAAGAATATCAGGAAGTCTTCTGTGAAATAATCTCTCCTAGAAATGGCTAAATAAATAAGACCCTAAATACTCTAAAAGATAACACATATGGGCTGCCTTCCAGCTTCAGAGTTTAGATACAGAAGTCCACTGATAATAGTGCAAATTACAAGATAGCACCCCTCAATCTCCATTCGCAGTGTTCTTAAAACAGTGAAATAAACACGATTTATCCTCAACAGTAGTCTCCTTGAAGGAAATTCAGTTCACAAGATGCAGACTGAAAAATAATAAAATTCTAAGATCTTAAAACTGATAAATCTGCCTGGAAGAGAGAAATTATTACAAAATCAATTTATGCTAAATAAAATTGACAGAAATAATAGATAAGGCAGTTTAAGAGTCCTGCTATTTGCTGTTCCAGGAATTAGAAATTTTTCTAGCTCCAACTGTACCTTAACACAAAAAGGGGCCTTTTAGGAGGTTTTTGGTCTCACTGAAAAGCATTTAAGAGCTGACTCGGAAGGAAACTGGAAGGCAATTTTATTGGCATTTGGGAGAGAAAACAGTAAGGTAGGCAGCCAGAAGTTCTTGCCAGTGCTGGAATGAGAAAACTGAAAAGAAAAGGAAAAGCTCTGCTTTCTTAGATATCAAGAATATAAACAGGCTCAGCAGTAGATGTCAGCTAGCAACTGCTTGGGATGGAGGTTGTCTTCCAAGGATAAGAAGATCCAAAGTCAGGACGGTATGCTTTCAATTTCAGTGATGTTCTAACAGAGATGGAATGAAGGAAAAAGAGAAAAGTTACACTTTTGGAGTTAGTAGGCAGGCTCAGTAGTTAATCTGTAAGTGGCTTTGTTGGGGCAGGTTTTGTTCTTACCAGTCATCAGATGCATCACTGAATTTTCGATCTTCTGGTTTCAGGCTGGTAACCTTTCAATTGGAAAACACGGTTTGTTACTTACCACAGGTCTTGTTGTCTGGGCAAGCCCCTGTTGCCAGCATCTCAAGGATATTATCAATCACTGAGTAAGTCACCTCTCAGAAGCAGCTGGGATACTGATACTCATATGTCTCAAATGATGTCTAGAAAGCAGATGGTTGGTGATAAGCCTTTATGGCCCTTTCTTCCTGCCTAGCATATCCCAATCACCTTTAAAATTCGGATGTCAATTTTGTAATAAAACAATACATGTGTGTATATCTAATGATAATGTTGGAACTAAAATGATCCGTTCAGGTTCTTCTCTTTAGTATACATGTAAGAGAAAGCTAAATCCCCAATGTCTGACTTCATTTCCTGCTTGCTGTACCTCCACACTCAATTCTCCTGCAGTAAGTTAGAAATTGATATTTCTTCACATAAGCCCACTGTCCTCCACTCCCTTGCTCCCGTCCTGTGTTTCACCATCAGCTGTTTATGTCCATGTGGATCACTTCTTTCCTTCATCCAGTTTTGTGATCAAATGCACCTACATCACTCAGGCTTCTATAATCTAAAGCATCAACTCTTATTTTTGTATTCTTGTTCTCTTTCATGTATTCTTATAGTAATGATGTCAGATATAGTAGGCCTGTAGACTTCTCTCTAAGCTGGACTAATTTTATAATAATAATGATAGTCTATACCAAATTTTGATGAAGAAAAATAAATACAAGGATATGTTTCAGAACTAAGGCCTATGAGTTCCACCTTAGGAGCTGCTCAGATTAATGATTAAAAATGTGTGAGCAGCTCCCCCATGCTGAACTGGGTGGGGCAAGCAAGAAGTACCATATATACCGTAGTAATGGCACAGCTTAAGTTTTGAGAAGCACTTAGCATTTTAAAAAGCACTCCTGGATAGCAAAGAATTACAGATATGCAATAAAGACAAATCCAAATGATTCATAGTGTTGGGTAAATGTATGTAGGCTTGGGAGAGAGAAAAAAAAAGAGTAAATTTTTTTAATAAAACAAAGTCTTTAAAGAGACAGAGTATAGACAATCATAGCTTAAATTTTAAACTTGTAGAAAAAGTAACACAGTAAAAACAAGCCATATAAAGATGGAGAATACTCAGAGAGTCTGGATTATGTATATTATTGTGTTATCTTTGAATTTTTTGACTGTGAATGAGCTAAGTACAAAGAGACATTTCATTGTATGGACTGCTAAGATAAACCAGCACGTATATTATAAAGGTATCATGACTTCCAAATTTGGGTCTAAAAAGATGTTGCTTTGGAAAAGAGGTAGTTCTCTTGTTTCCACAGAGGATGAGAACCTGTGGATTGCTTCCAGACTGGTGTGGTTTGATGGAACATGACCCCCTTAAGGTTGCCATGAACACCCCCCAAATTGCTATGCCCAACAATCAGCAGGAAGCAGTATGGAGAAAACTATGCTCATATTCCCAAATATTGCCTAGGAATGTTTGTTCACATCTAAAGGGGTAAAATTATGAAGATTCAGGGATCTATTTGAAAAAAGGGGGGGATGGATGGGATAATATATTAGTGTGTGCTTACTCACACTAATAATAATATTGGGTAATAGAGTGAATACTTGTAAGCTATTATTTATAGGTAATTTACATTTGTATATATTCTTGTATATTGATACAAATTTAAATTATATTGAATATGTTTCTATTTTTGTCTACAATATTTGTATATCTATGCAAAGTTATTTTGTCATAGTGTATGCTTGCATACTTTTACATCTGCTTAAAACATTTTTGTATATTGATACAATTTTAGGATATATTTATCATATTGCAATATATATTTCTACCTCTGATCAAGATACTTACACATTGCTTACATTTTGAGATCATTATTCAAATTTGTTGCACAGTTTTTGATTGTACAATATTCTAATATGAATATTGTACGATATTATGTACTTTAAGTTATGTAGGTATTAAGAATGATAGGTCAATAGTCATCTATGTTTGTCATACTTATAGTTAGACTAATCGGGTTCTTTATATACATAGAGATTGTATTCTGCATAGATAGGCAATCTCCAATCACTTCAAAAAGCTGTAGAATATGGCATTTAAGTAATTTAAGGTTCTGTCGTTGTGAAACACGATTGCTCCTTGCACCACCAGCCTAATCCCGAGAGAATGTTGAGCACCGAAGACCCTCCACTCGGAGTTTTTTTTCTTTTTGGCATGATTGGCCTTTGGGCAAGGAACTGCCCATGCCTTAACCATTGACAAGGTACATGTTATCTGGAAATATATAAGTTGGACACAAGGAAAAAGACTGTCGTATTTTGCCAAGACAAGGTAAGACGGTTTTGAAAAATTTCCCGCCACTGAAAATGGTCTGTCAATTATGCTAGGCCTAGCCGAAGTTGGTTGCTTCAATGTTGCAAGTGAGATTTTGGGTGATTGCCCAGCTAGCCAGTTGTCTCTGACATTTGTTGCACATTTTTGGAAGTTGCTTGATTGCATTTCCTGCTTACTCAAGTAATATTATTTCCTTTCTTGGATCTTTGATGGGGTGGAAGACTAGATAGTTGTAGTTACTTTCCTTTCATGACTTGACCAAGTTTTTTATTATACAAGACTTAAACTCATTAGGATAGGCTAATTATTGAAACATTTATCACAGTTTCTTGCTTGATATATTTGTTCTTATTGTATATGATTTTGTATTAGGCTTAGAACTCTCTTATTTAAACAAAAGGTGGAGGTGCTGTAGGAATTCCTACTGCCAGTAGCCTTTAAGTTACCTGCCCACTTGGGCGTGGCCTCTTATACTATATTTATGCTGATGTAAAACGTGCATCCAGTCCCTTTTCTGGCTGCAGGAGTCAGTAGCTGCTCTCTGTTCCAGCAGAGGATTCTGATTTGTGAGTCTACCCCTAAATAAATAACACTCTATTATTCTCAATTTTGAGCTAATGTGGGATTTCTTTTAAGCATCTGTCTTCACTGTACTATCTAATTTTATAATGATAATGATGGCCTATACAGAGTTTTGATGAAGAAAAACCAGTACAAGGATATGTTTCAGAACTAAGGCCTATGGAGCTGCTCAGGTTAATGATTAAAAGGAAAGCACCTGAGTCCAGGAGCCAAGCTGGCTCTAATTCTCTTAAAGCTGAAAAGCAACGGTCATGTACCACTAGCTAAAATAAAGCTTCAAAATAACCAGGTTATACCAGATGATGTGCTAATAGTTTTAAGATAAATAACCCCGGGAGAAAAGATAAAGTTCACAAGGACACATAGCTGAACTGTCTGACTCACTAGGCTAGGGTCGAAAATACAAAACAGGCTGATTGTTGTTAGCTCCTCTTGCTAGGTTTGGTTAATAACCAAAGGTGAAGATTAATTATTTATATTCATTTCTGTTTCTGNACCCTAAAGATTTACAGTAGAGTTGACTAATTCTTTTTCATATATAAAAGTTTAGGTTTGTGGTTCCTTAAGACTCCTTATAAGATTACATTTCAAGATAAGGAATAAAGTAGTTGTCCCTTTCTTTCTAACTGCAAAATGCAGCCTGCCATAAAAGACCTGGCAAGAACACTTTGCTTTCTCACACAATTAGTCTATATCAAGTCACTTGGGTATGAATGCATGTGACTTCTTGGGATAATAGTATGTAAAATGTTTAATCATGTAAGGGTTATGGAAAAACATGCTGTTTTTTACTATTTGTTTTGTATTTGTTGTAATCATTCACATGAAAAACAGAATTCAACCACATTGTAATTTCTATATTGCTTGAAAAACTTTGTTGAAATATCTAAGTTGTAGGGAAAAAAGTATACAGCAGAAAGAAAGAACTGAGAAAGAACATAGAAAGAGCACATGAGGACAGAGAAGGAAAAAAAAAGCCACCAAGAGAATGTGTGACTGTTTATTCCCTCATATGGAAAAATCTTGCTTATGCCGACTCTGTTGGATTCCTTTCAAAGCCCTGTGATGATGGATGCTGTTCCCCCAGACAGCAGTAAACCAGGAAAACAGAACCACGTATAAAAAGTGTCATGTAAAGTTGAAGGTGGGTTAGTGTCTATGTAACCCAATGCCTTAAGTTCACAATTGAAGAATAATAAAAGGATTTTCAAGAATTATAAAACAATCTGACCTCTGTCATCATTGTTTAGTGTACTTCTCCGATTACTCATGAAGTTACTACACGGTGGCCAGAAAAAAATATAACTTTCATTATTTGTAGTTGCATAATTATTACTGTAGAACATTGAAAAGAATCTAGAAGCAAACTTCTAGAGCCAATAAACAATTATAGAAAGTATGTAGGACAAAAAGCTAAAATACAGGGGGCTGGAGAGATGGCTCAGTGGTTAGGAGCATTGCCTGCTCTTCCAAAGGTCCTGAGTTCAATTCCCAGCAACCACATGGTGGCTCACAATCATCTGTAATGAGGTCTGGTGCACTCTTCTGGCCTGCAGGCATACATGGCAGACAGAATATTATAATAATAATAATATAATAAATAAATAAATAAATAGAAGCTAAAATACAAACAAATTCATTCTTAGACATCAGCAACAATCCGTGAAATTTAAAATAAAACTTAGTATCATTTACATTATCACATAAAAAATGTGCTTAAGCATAGAATTAAAAGCATGTAGTAGAAGATTTAGATGTAGATAATAAAATTATGAGAGGTAAAACAAGAAAGAGCTAAATGCATAGATAGTGTTTCATGCTAACGGCTACAAAGATTCAGCATCATTATGATGGCAGTTCCCCTCAAACTGATCTACAGATTCAAGGCCATCTCAATCAAAACTCAGAGAGCCAGTTCTAATAATCTTATGGAGATATAAGAGAACAGAATAACCAATACAATACTGAAAGAGAATAAAAGAGTTGAAGAGCTAGAATTATTTAACCTTCAGGCTTCTTGTAAAGCCACAGTAATCAGAGCACTGTATTATTTAAAAAGGAAGAGAGAAACTGGGTCAGTAGAACAGAACAGCAAGCCCAGAATATAGACACTGATCTTTGACAAAGATATTGCAGAAAAAAGACAGTCTTTCCAACCAAACAGTACTTAAACAGTTATACATCCACATGTGGAAAAATATAGGCCTAGATAAAAATCTACGCTCTTCACAGGGATCAACTCAAAATTGATCATGGCAATAAGTGTACAACACAAAGCTATAAAACCCATAGAAGACAAGACAAGTCCTAAAAGAGCTACAATACGGCAATGATTCATCAACCATATATCAAAAGACGATTGACAAAAGAAAGCTTTTAATCTTGACTTCACTGAATTGACAATTTTTTGTTATGCTTCATACACTATACAAAGATTGACAAGTTGCCATTTAAAAGAAAAACATCAGTGAAGGCATATCTAATGAAAGATCTTACACCACATACACAAAGAACTTTAAAACTCGATAATAAAAGAGCAAACAACCCATATAAAATAAGTCACAGTAGTCTTACCTGTCTACACATCTCATGAACTACAATAATGCCAGCCTTGTAATACATACTTGTAGGTTCCATAATGGCACAAATTTTATAAGTGTAATCAATTCCTTCTGACTGGATTTGAGTCTCAGCATGAGGAAACACATGCCTAGTCCCGTAAATCTTTTTCAAGTCCCTATGCTTAGGGTGTTCAGAGGTCTAGGGGTTGAATCTTCCAATTTGCCAAATGAGATAGTATCAAACTGCCCTCTAAATAGGTATCTCTATACACACAGATTAGTGCAGCTCTCTTAGCTCACCAAGGAAGTTGTATTTGTGTGGTGCATAGTGTTTAACGCAGAAACTCACAATAGGTCAAAGGACAGAGGAAAAACTTAGCTACAATGGGACATCTGTATCATAGTTCCTTTACCCAAAACTCAGAGAGTATCATGGAATAGGGGGTGTAAGAGCCATAGAATTGGGGATATCTGAGTGATACAGTGACTTCTGGACATTCTAAGACTATTGCATGTATGAACTTACAGTTCCAGATGCTTGCAGAAGACATGTATAAGGTCAAGCTAGTAAACATTTTCGCATGGGGTGAGCAGAGTTTCATGAGTCATACGTAGCTGATGACTTTTGGGGATGAGAGAATCCATTTTCAACAAGGATGTGGCTCCTAGTTGGTCAACCCCTTCCCATTGATTGGACCATATCCAGGAGCATGTGGACAGCACAAGTTGGAGTTGGTTGCTTATTTTAAAAAATGTGAAAGGACATGAAGATAGGAATGGGAGTAGGGAGGTAGGGGTGTCCCCGAGAGACTCTAATGGCAGGAGTTGGTGCTGAATATGATCAAAATACACTCTATGCAAATCTCAAAGAATTAATTCTAAAAATGGAAAAAGGTTGTTTTTCCATTGGTCTAAGTGTACAAAAGTCTGGTGCAATGTAGTTCATTACAGCAGAAGCAATTTTGCCTTTGCACAGTCTTTTCCTTCCATGTAGCTATGTGAAGGTTTGAGTTGTTACATTCTCAGAAGATGGTGGTGACCCACCTATAACATTCTCTTTCCTTCCTGGATAAGCAGGGGTCAGACAGGAGAGAGAGAGAAGTAGTAAGAAAGGCAGAGTAGGTGGAGAAAGGGGAGGCAGGAGAGAAAAAGAGAGTAAAAGGATTGTCAAACAGTTTGACAAGCACAGTGAAAGAGAATCCAAGCCATAATAGAATCACATGAACATCTTGTTCTAAAGTAGACTTAACTTTTCACCTGTGGATAGGTTTTTTGTTTGTCTCTTTTGTTTGTTTTTAAGTCACCATATTGCCCACCTGAGATTAAAATCCCATCATTAGTGAAGAGGTGTAGAACAGATAAGAGGGAAAATAAGAATTAGTTATTTCTGTCACAGGGACAAGACATCTCAGATTCTCACAAGTACAGCTTTTACTTTTCAGAGGGAATAAAAAGGAGATATAGGGACAGTAGATATTTCTCTCCCTCTTTTTCCCTTACAGATAAATGTTCCATCCAATTATGTTCATTGTGAATCACTCTAATTTCAGCTTCAGAATTCAGTTGAGTGACAGGACAATTTATGCTTCTCTTGATTCCCTTCCCCAATAAAACATCTGGCTACATTCTGGGATTTTCATTAGCAGAGCCCAGGGAGCATGGTCATCATTCATCTCCTAGTCTTTTTGTGGCAAGTCCTTGTATAAAATAATCTCCTCTTTAATATGAATCTGATGCTGTTTTCCTGGCATGAGAATTGCATTCAACTGGAAGGTTTTTGTTTTTGAATAGAGGGACCTTTTGCCAATGTGATGAGGGAGAACATGGGGAGGATGCACGTTATGTGGTTAGAGAATGATATATTATTATTTTCAACGCTCTGAGGAGAGAGACTGAGCCTTGTCAGCATTGATTTATGTTGGTCATTCTGTGATTCAATAGGAAGGTCAGGTGAGCTTCACTGAATATTTTTGTTGTGTATTTTTCTACAAAATGAAGTGGAAAATGGTCCTCACACTCAGCCGCACCTTGTCCCATTTCCACTGTGAAGAGCAGAGATTTTGGTGCATGGATACTGCAAATGATTATGGCTCAAATAGTTTCTCGTATCTCCCTCCATGTACCTGAACTCAAGGTGGCTTTGCACAAGCCTGGGGTCCATGAGAACAGACTATTAACAGAGAGATTACAATATGTATTTGGCAACGCTTCAAAACTAAGTTTTTAGAACAGCTAAATTTTGAACGCAATTAAATTTACTCCTCATGAAATTTTCTCTACAAAAATGTGAATCTTATAGTCATGTATTTAAAGAAAAACATACAGTTGTATCTTAAAATAACAAGGCATAAAATGTATATGGATTGATTCAGTATAAAAGTTAAGGTTTAAAAAAGTTAAGGTTTATTTATTTCTTTAGATGTTTACTGATTTGTGATAATGTAGTAATATTGATTTCTATGTCACCAAATTTACAATTTCACCTTTGTGGTGCTTAGGTTTCATAACCTGATTGTGATGATCCACTCCCTTGCACATTTCAAGCGATTGGCCCATTCACAGAAAGGATGTGTTACACTGACCTCTGTTTTTCCCATACTTCGTAGCTACTCTTCTGGCTGTGTCTGAAAACGATCACCTTTTCTATTGTGGAATGCTGTGCTCTCAGATTCTCTTTTGTGTGCTCTACAAAATTTTTTATAGAATGTTTTCATAGTTAAATTTCTCTTGATTTCTGCTCAGAAATTTTTATGTTATCTCCAAAGTATGACTAGCAGTTAATAAATTTGGACTTTTGTACACCTCCTGTAACTCCAACTCCAAAGATCTGATGCCATTTTCTGACCCTCATGGGAACTCCACACACACATGGCCTACATTACACAGACACATACATAAAATCAAATACAAATAAAAGTAAACCTTAGAAAAGAACTCACATAAACATTCAGACTGGGCCTAGTTTTCCATTTGAAAAACTGCCATGTTTCATATGGCTTGGATAACTTCAATTTCCTTTATTTTCTTCTAGTATTGGTAAATGATCATTCATGGCAATTTTTCTAAATTTGTTTACTGATGTTCGTGACAGTTCTTGTACTTGAGGCAGAAAGCATTACTGGATCATTGTTGGATCAGGTACTATATCTGTACCACTCTCCTTTGCTTCCCTCCAGATCATATGGATATATGCTGTATATATCCTGTTGCTGTAGGCTGCCCCAGGCTATGCTTTCTGCATGTTTCTCTTCAGGCTTTAAGTTTGAGCATTTTATTTCGGCCTTTATTTCATTCAACCTTATACATCATCATTTACAGTCCAGTAGTGTATTGGTTTAGAATAGGTTTCAGGTCTCTTATTAAAATGCTGCATATAGACTAGATTTTGTGTGTGTTATTTGTTATTTCAGTGTATGTGTATGTGTTCATGTGTGTATATTCACACATGTTTGGGAGGACCATGTGCACATGTATTCACTTGCTTAGTGATATGTGGACCAGAGAATCACCTTGGGTGTCATTTCTCAAGAAAGCCATCCACCTTATTTTTGAGGCAGTCTCTTATCAACCTGGTGCTCCCCATTAGGCTGGGTGATTGGCTAATGAGCCCCAGCCATCTGCTTGTTTCTGCCTCTCCAGAGCTAGGATTACAAACTCGCCACAGTGTCTATTTAGATGGGTTCAGGACTCAGACTCATATCCTGTACATGCAAACCAAAAACTTCACTGTTTGTGCTATTTCCCCATTCTATATAAAATTGATTCTTAAATTCATGTCTACTAATTACAGTACTGCAAACACTCACGGGCCTCTCTCTATTGTCTACTTTGCCTTACTGCCTGGTTGTGTACATAATGTAAATACTTAATTATATTTATATTTGTTTCAATATGTTGGTGCTTCTGTGTATTACAAAGTACATACTTAATAAACCACAGTCTACTTTGCACCATTCTCAAACATTTTGCTTTTGCATATGCTGAAAATTCTGATACCTCCCTAGCAATTTTTACTTTGTAGAGCTAAATACTTTTTAATCAAATTCTTAAATGCAAGCAAAAATTGCCTTTTATGTTTTTTCTCATAATTTACAATTGCGATCCTCTTCCCTAATTTCTATCAGTGAATCTCAGAAGGGATGCTTTGCATGTGTTTGAGAGAGAGAGGCAGTGTTGGAGTGTGTGCCTGTGTGTATTGTTTCTGAATAATGTATGCACATGTGTTTGAAAGTACCTGAGCCCATATGTGAAGACATCAAGCATCTGTGATATCACTCTCCACCTTATTCCCTTGAGATAGAGGCTCTTGCTGAACCTGAAATTAATCTTGCAGCAAGCAAGCTCCAGCCATTCTATCTCCTCTTCCCATTGGCTCTGAGGTTATAGACTTGAGCATAGTCATGCCCAGATTTTATTTGACCTAAGTTTAGGTCTTCATGCTTGCACAGTGAGTACTCTTGGTCACTGAACCATCCCCCATGCCAAAAGGATGATTGACCTCCAGAGGTTAGGTCATAGCCATGAATACCTTTGGTAGTCACATCTTGGGTTAAGAATTGCTACTAAGCATCCTACCTTATGGCCACCCTACCACAGAGCTATAGACCAGCTCCTGTCATTCCTAAAGGGAACTGGACTTCAGTAATAGCTTACTAAAACTCACCTCATCCTTTTTGCTTTGTTTCATATTGTTTTAGGACAGCTTTAGACTAATTTGATTTATTTACATTTGTGTCACTGTGGCCGAGTTTCTGACAGAAATCATTTCACGGAGGATGGGTTTATTGTAGCTTGAAATTGGGAACATGTCAGTTCATCATAGCAAGGAGGAGAGGAAAGCAGAGAAGTCACATGATGGTGGGTATATACCGTGAAAGAGAACACAGGAAAAGGACAGTGCAAGATAGAGCCCCCAAGAAAATGAACCAGACATGTTACTAAAGAACTGAACATCTTACAATGGATGTATTCGCTCATCTATTTTACTGATGCTCCTCTCACAACAGCAAGGGGATTGACAGATGTCAGACAGCAGATGAATGGATAATACAAACATGATTCATATGCAGAGTAGAATTGGATTCAGCAGCAGAGTAAAATAAAATTTGTATGAAAAGTGATGGAACTTGAGAGATTATTTTAAGTGAGGTACCTGAGACTCAGAAAGGCAAATGTTATATGCTGTGTTTCTTATGAAGATTGAAGACTCTAATTGCTAAATATGTGTTTCCTGATGAAAGTAAATATTGGGGGAAAAAAGCCATGAAAGTAGAAAGGGGTTCATGAGACTAGTCAGACAGAAGCTTTAAAGGGTGAGGTAGGGATGTGGAAAACAATGGACCATGATGAAAGAAGAAATACTGGAGGTGAAAGAATGTAATAGAAAGGGAGGTGGCAGGGAGTTGACAAAGATGGAATAGAGAAAGAATAACCCTAAATGAAATATGTATAAAAATCACATGCAGAACCTATTACTCCATAAACTTATTTTTTAAAATAAATCAAAAATAAAATGAGGTCAGTGCCTTTATTCCATCACCTAAGTCTTATTTCCTGCCTTTCGCCAACTCCTGTGATGGCTGTATTATGAATCCATCAAGGGTTTAATCCAGTCATTCTGTCGAACGATTTCCCCAAAGGCACACCCTAAACTGAACTTCATTAATCTCCCATATATCCATTAATATGATTAGGTTGACAATCTGGATGGCCATTAGCTAGTTTTTCCTCTAGAGCTAACCCTCACTCTTAAAAGTCTTTGCTGATGGCTCATGTATGCAATAAGTGTTTTGTTGTTGTTTAACTCTGGCTGTCCTTAACTCACAGAAAATTCTCAGGTCTGCATCAACTTTGGAAATTGCTTGGTTTATGACCCATATCCATCCTCCAGGCCGAGAGTTATTTTATAGTTTCTTGAAGTTTGATCCTATAAAAGTGGAGGTTGTCGCTCAAGAAAACAATTAAATGGTCTTTGCGATTGGTATCTGTAGACTTTTTTCTGCTCAGTTCTTTATCATCTTGACACAGCTAGAATCTTCTTGGAAAAGGAATATCAAGTGAGGATTTATCTCCATCATATTAGTCTTCAAGCAATTTATGGGGGCATTTTCTTGATTAATGATTGATGTGTTAGGTAGGACCCAGTCTACTGTGGGCAACATCACCCCTGAGCAGGTGATCCTGGATGATATAAGAAAGCAAACTGAACATGGCCTCTCCTCCAGTTCCTGCCCTTCCTGAGTTCCTGCACTGACTTCGCTCAATGGACCATGACTCTGGATATGTAAGCTAAATAACCCTTTTCCTCTCAAGTTGCTTTTGGTCATGGTGTTTATCACAGCAATAGGAATCTAACCAGGAAACTCACTGTGTAATAGGTCACTCTGGTCTTAATCATTCTGTACAAACTTCTAACTGTGGGTGCTCTGGCAACTCTAGATCTCCTGAATCTTTATTCATGTTTGGCCAATCCACAACTTATCAGTAAGTCTGATTCCTGATACTTTTTATTTATCACCTGGCATCACAATTGTTGCTGCGGCCTTAGTTCCATGTCATCTTGAAATTCCCAGAAACCTGTACATGGCATTTCCAGATCCTGACCATGCTGTGGAATTCCCAGAAATCTGTACATGGCACATCCAGATCCTGACCATGCTGTATAATTCCTAGAAATCTGTACGTAGTATTTCCAAACCCTGACCATGCTGTGAAAGTCCCAGAAATCTGTACATAGCATCTCCAGACATTGACCATGCTATGGAATTCCCAGCAATCTGTATGTAGTATTTCCAGACCCCGACCAAGCTGTGGAACTCCCAGAAATCTGTACATAGCATCTCCAGACGCTGACCATGCTATGCTCTCACTTAAATAAAGTCAAAGAAATGCAAACATGCAATTATGAATGTCATGCTCAGGTGAAAAATCTTATCATTCACTGTGCATTGACAAAGGTCACTTCTTACAAGGCTCTCCGGCTCTCCACTCTAAACATAGTTCTTTAGCCAGAATTAGATAAGACCCAGGTGGCCCAGACAGCGATGGCATTCCAAGGAGTCCACTTTTAGGGGACTGGGACAATTTGTTCTGAAACTGCACATCGTTTTGAATATATTCTTTTTAAGTGACTCTCTCATCTGACTCTGTGAAGATGGAAGACTCAATTAAGGAACCACTGTATGGCAGTCACAACTGGCTCCACATGGAAGGGAAAAGACTCCCCAGAACAGATGCACCGTGGTGGTTCCACTTGACCTTTCTTTACTGACTGGGCTCATTCAAAGTCGCTTTTTCTTTTTAAGGTTGGAAACATAAAAGACACCAAATGGCTCACTTGTTTCCTTTAAGCACAGTGCTGTTGAGAGAAGAGTCTGCGGTGGCATGGGGTTTCAGGCGATGGCTTATCCTTTTGTTCTCTTTTGAGGAGGTTGCTAAAGCTTGCCCTTCCCCTCAGCACATTGCCCAGAATTCTTTAGACTCCCCTGATTCTACAAGCAGAGGTTAAAATAGGACTTTCGGATCAGACCAGTAGAGTCTAGAATGGAGAAAGCAAAAGATGTCCCAGTTGTTCTTAGGGACCCCAAGAGGCTTAGCTGAGAGTCTAAAAACTGGGAGTCAACTGAGAAATTCGGTATTTGCTAAACAGGTAAAACTGGAGCTTTAGCTTTGTAAAGAGTTGACCATGGTGGCACTTTAGCTAATAAGCTTCCTCACTGAATTCTAATTGCTCTTATTGACAGAAAAAGAATTACCACCAGTTTTTACAATCAAGCCTTGCAGAGATGGGATTATGTCTCCTGTTAAATAAGTTTATACCTTCCTCTGAAGTGAAGAATGAGAAGGTTAAGTGCAGAAAATGCTCGTGTGTGGTGCAGAAGATGCTCATGTGTGGTACAGAAGATGTTCATGTGTGGTACAGAAGATGTTTGTGTGTGGTACAGAAGATGCTCATGTGTTGTGCAGAAGATGCTCATGTGTGGTGCAGAAGATGCTCATGTGTGGTGCCAAAATGCTAGTGTGTGGTACAGAAGATGCTCATGTGTGGTGCAGAAGATGCTCATGTGTGGTGCCAAAATGCTAGTGTGTGGTACAGAAGATGCTCATGTGTGGTACAGAAGATGCTCATGGGGTGCAGAAGATGCTCATGTGTGGT
>LOEQ01001588.1:181002-217237 GCA_001685075.1 Bramus lutescens
GGTGCAGAAGATGCTCATGTGTGGTGCCAAAATGCTAGTGTGTGGTACAGAAGATGCTCATGTGTGGTGCAGAAGATGCTCATGTGTGGTACAGAAGATGCTCATGGGGTGCAGAAGATGCTCATGTGTGGTACAGAAGATGCTCATGTGTGGTACAGAAGATGCTCGTGGGGTGCAGAAGATGCTCATGTGTTGTGCAGAAGATGCTCATGTGTGGTAAGGAAGAAACTGTTTTCAACTTTATTTTTCCACTTGAACATGAGAAAGAAGTGAATCTATAATATGGTAGAATCACTGTCTCCATATCTGCATAAGGTTTTGAGGCCATACTTCTGGCTATGTAGTCCACACTCACCTTGGACTCACAATCTTCCTTCCACCTCCTGAAACAAGTACATTTTTAGTTGATAACCAACCTCCCTGCCATGGCTTGAGTAAGTAGGGTCAGGAGTCCCTAGAAATTGGTAAGAGAAGGTGATAGGATTAAAAACAGTAAAATCTTCCATGTATGCTTTTATTTTTTATAACTATTGCAGTGTAGACAAAGACAGGTCTATTATTTATGGGCTGTATCATCTAGATTATCTGAACTAAAAATCATAACATGGTTGTTCAAATTTCTGTAAATCATGCATAGAGAGAAAAAAGGAAATACGCAACAGAAGATGTCAGCAAAACAGAAGAGCAACATTTTTTCCTTAAAGTGAAGTCTTATTGTCTATATTAAAAATTAAAGATATAACTAGACATAGTGGAACACATCCATAAACTTATTGCATAGGTAGCTGAGGCAGGAGAATGTTTACTTCAAAGCAACCCCTGTCACCATAGTGAGTTGTAGGTCAGCTTGAAGTACATAGTTAGACTCTGTTGAAATCCCTGCCTTTCACAAAAAAAATCAATAAAAATAAAGGTTGACAATAATCTCTATCATATTCAATTAGATTCCACCAAGTTTAAAGTAAGTCATAAATATTATCTTCATGGGAAATAAAGGAATTTCTTTCTTATAAGTTAAAATTGAAAAAAGTATTTTCATTCTTTTTACCTTTTTTCTACTTCACATTTTAAAATGTCATATTACAGTGCATATTCTAGTATGTTCTATAATGGTACTGTGATGGTGAATACCTGCAATATAATTACAAACAAAATAATCTTACATTAAAGGCTACATTTTCTAAGCATCATGTTGAAAGAGAACTTCAGGAAAGGAGTTTCAAAAGCCAATACAGGACTCTAATCCTACCAAGCTGTGAGCCTGAAGCAGCAGGACCACAAGTTCAAGGTCAGCCTGGGCCACTTACTGTGAGACCTGAAAAAAGGAGAAAATAAAACATCCTCCAATCTTTCTCCCTGGTCATGTTTCCTTTCCACTACCACTACCTTTCCACCTTCATATGATTTTTTTCTACCACCCCATTTGCTTTAAGATATTTCTTCCTCATTGTCCCAATATCTTTCTGGTTTCTAAAGGTTCTTCATGTTGGATAAACAACTCTAAAGCGTCAAAGCTAAGATCCATGTACGACAGAGAACACTTGTCCTTGTAGGTCTGGATCACCTCATTCAATATAGTTATTTCCATCTATTTCCCTGAAAATTTTCTAATTTCAATTTTTTTCTTTAAAGATGTTTGTGTACATATTTGCCCTACATTTTAATTACCCATTCATCAGTCTATGGGCATCTAGGATGATTCCATTTCGAAGTGATTGTGGATAAAATAGCAATGAATATCCCCCCACTCCCCCGAAAAGCTCAACATCAGGGGAGGTTAAGAAAAGTTAGAGAGTTGAGTGGAGCAACAGATGTGATGAAAATACATTCTATACATGCATTATATTCTCAGAGAATAAATATAAAGTATTATATTGAAAAACTCCCCAAGCAAAGTCTAAAACATTCACAGATTATTCCTTGCCTGGCTCCAGGAAAACGTCAGAGGAAATTTCTCCATTGCCAGTGCATCAGAACAAAGCCAAGTTTAGGGAGAATGCTATCCAGAGCGCCTCTCCTTCATAGAAGCAGGAACTATTTCCCAGGTAGTTCAGTGGGGCATTCCACGGTGCAACATCCCTGTGATGACATCAGTGTCTACTGAGAACACACTGAGTAAGGGCAGGTTTCTCGGAAGTGGCTGGCAAAGCTCACATCAGCAAATCAGCCTCTTATACAGTCTTTCCTGGGGACCCTGCTTTTGTTCTTCCTGTTCCACTGCCTGTGGCTTTACATCCAGGCACTGATGGCCCCGCCCCCCCCCGAGTTTGCATACTCTAACTCTGATTTTGATCAACTTCAGTTTTGCTTCGTGTACCCATTATTACATATGCAAAGACTTTAGTTCTGACAGTTGTGTCTATGTTTCAGAATGCGATTTACAACACTGTAGGTTTGGAGTTTTATAGCATCTGCCTAGGTAGTACTTTCTTAGGTAGAATGCAATCAACCACGACTGTAAAAGGTAAATAAATAAATCCTCGTGTTTTATTTTTAAGGCTTAAAGTTATGGCTTTCACATACGTCTAAGGAAGTGTACACACGTGCCCCAGAACAATAGAGTTTGTGAAACTGAACATGCCATCCCAATTGCTTGCTTAAGTTCCTTCTGATCTGAACAATTAGAAGGCACATTTTCCTATGTGGAAATCAAGACACTGTACTGATATACCTACATGTATCTGGTGTATGAGATCAATAAGACCATGAACAATTCACATACTGAAACTAACCTTTGAGGGAACTTAATGCCCTTGAGCTCTTACTTCCCACAACTAAGTTGAATAAAATTCACTCGGATTTATTGTTATTAAAATTCTTCATTATCATTATCAGCATCATTATCACCCCCAAGTGCACAGAGCTCTTTTCTTTCCAGATGCTTAAGTTGTTTTACTTATATTACTGTAGCCATTTTAAAATATGCTTAAAATATCAGCTTGCACATTTATCCCCACTATACCTCCCTATGGAGAAAGAAGGAAAGTAAAATGATTTAAAGTAAGATTTTTTTTCCCCCATAGTCTCTGGCTAGAGAAGCCAGTGGGTAATACAATACCATATTACTTCATTAACTCTAATAGAATTCCAATGAGATCTGAAAGTATAAAGTATTTGCACCATCTAATATAAATGAAACAGAGATGCAGAATATTTTTCAAAGGCTCATCCAAGGACATAGCTGGAAGTAACAGTACATCAATAAGTTAGCCAAAGCCTTCTGATCTTCACGCCAATTTTCTTCCTTCTCAATTATACAGCATTTATAAAGATCTACTCTATGCAAGTCATGTGCTCTGACCTATAAATATGATGAATACATTTCACAAGGGGGGCAAACAGAATGGCCACAAAGTTGTCTGCTCTGAAAGCCACTGAGGTTTAATGGAAGGCAACAGATTTTAGAATAAGGTAAAGTAGATGTGAAGCAAAAGCGTCAACATGGCTCTTAGCTCAATTTTTGTTTGGGAACTTTTTAAAAATTTCACTATGGTTACAGTTTCTCAGAAAGAATTACTTAAGGGTTAAAAGTGTTGTGTGGCCTCTCAAGCAATCAAACTTGATTGGTCCAGATTGGACACAAGCTTTTCCACAGTTTATATTGTTCTTGTTACTAGCATCACTGTTGCTACTTTAGAAGCACTGTATCCTTTTTACTTTGGCCAAACCTCTTGACTATCATGTCTGATGTATTAGGTTTGATATGTTTCAACTGCATGATTCATTTGTTTTCTGGTTTCATAAATCCTACATCCACCATTTTAACTGAGCTCTAAATTGTGGATTTGCTCTATCCCAAATTCAAGAAGCCCAATGGGACTTGATAAATGCTGATAAGCCAAGCATAACAATGCCCATTCTCCTTTTCCGAAGTCCTTTTCCATAAGAAACAGGAAAGTTTGGGTTTTTTATTTGGTTTAGTTTGGTTTGGTTTAGTAACTGGCCCCTACTTTGATGCCTCTGTCTTGAAGCAACATTGGTTCATGACTTTTGTATCTTATAGTGAATTGAGTGAGATCCACAATACTAGATTGCTTAGTCTTGCTTTGAAATTTTCCTCTCTCTTGCATAAAGAATGTCCCCTGGCCCCACTGTAGGTCTTCCTTTTTTGACATTTTCACTGTTTCTTTACCAGTAGTTTTGTACAATGAAAGAAGAACTAGCTTCTTACAATGCTCCTGTCTTCCCAGTGTTTCGACCCCACAACTTTTACCAGTCCTCTGGAAAGATGGAATCCTCTGTCTACATGTACTTTTCTGCAGATGAGAAATAGTGATTCATTCTTTTCCTGTACCATAACAGCCAGCATGGTCAAACGTTAGATTCTCCCTGCTTCTGCTTGCCACTATCTTAACTTTTATTAAGACCCTTCCTTTCTTATAACCCAACCTGGAGAGGGGACCTTGGAGGTTCCCAATCCAAACAAAATCTGTAGCAAATTTTGGCATTTAAGGAAACTAAGATTGTGCATTGACTATGAGTTAAATGATATTAATGTATGAAGCCACCAGATGGTCTCTGAAGTATCTGGCATTGACAACAGGAGTGGAGTAGCCGTGGTAACTACCGGTCCCTGTTGGCTTGCAAAGAAATCACCTTTCTCCTTCCTTTTATTTTGCTGTGAACAGTACAGTTCCTCATCACAATTGTGTGATCCAACATTAGAAGATGTCTAATAAATCACAAATTTACATGATTTAGGGTATTTAAATGTTTTCAAGTAAAGTTTATTCTACCTTTTTTCTGGATTTGAGAACAAAATCCATTTGTTGTTCTACCTGATTTTCTGTTTTCCTAAGATAAATATTTGTAGATGAAGGGCTGACAGCACGATGCCTCAATTGTATGTCAACTTGTCTGAGCCATGGGGTACCAAGCTACAGAGGTAGACATCACTACTGAATGTGTCCATGGGGGTATTTTGAGGTAAGATTAGCATTTGAATGGATGAATTGAGTAAAGCAATTTCCCTCTTCTGTGTGGGAGGACAACACACAAGATTTGGAGGTCCCAAATACAGTTAAAATAAATAACTGAAGATAGAGTGATTCACTGTATCTGATTTTATTCAAACTGACATGTTAGTGTTCTTATACCCCATACTGGTGAAGTCTACCTTATACTGGGAAGCGTGCGATTTCTCAGGCTGCAAGGTGCTCAGACTGAAAACTAAAGCATTGGCTTTCCTCAGACTGTGTAAGTAGCTAATGGGAATTCTCAGGTGTTGCAAGCTAAATCCTTGTCTTCTCAGGTGCGCACGCCCCCAATAGGTTTTGGTTTTCTGGATGACTGCGTTTAATACAGATAATTTAAAAATCATATTACAGATGAAATAACAGCAAATTAAAAATTGATTCCTAAAGTAATTGATTGAAGATTTATAACCAAAGCCCCAGGCCCCCCAAAGTAACAATGTCACAGGGTCACAGAAAACCTAATATTCTTGTCCTGCTACAACACTTAGACTCCTCACCTTGATGCCACTGGCATGTTCACTGTGCCATCCATTTGTGTTGTTTCCTACCAGCCTTTGTCTATTGCTATTATCCATCAAAACGCATAACAGAGAATCCCCTGCTTGCCGACTGCATCCAGATTCACTGCAATCATCATTCAATTAATGAAACTCTTATTTCATTAATGATACTTATTATCATCTTTTATCTGTAATCTTCTTTCCATTGATGAAATTCTGGTTGCATTAGTGATACTTATTATCATCTTTTATTATTTTCTTTTCAGAATGTAAGCTATATGTTTTATAGGCTTTATTTATAAAGCATTAATCAGAATTTAAGACAGTAGTGATATGGGATAGCATGTGTTTAATATTTAGCTAGATAGTGTTGTTAAGTTTTATTTACTAAGATGTGTTAAGAAACTAAATACTGCACTGCTTCTACAGGTATATTATTATTTTAGCTTCTCTTTATACTTTTCTCTTAAGTGGGCCTACTCATTGACTTTTATCCTTGAGAATCTGGGTAATTTTTTTAACATGAGTCAGTTATCAGTTGTGTTTACCACAGAAGCTCCTCCAAACTCTTGAATTTCTGGACTTTGAGTACTGTGTGCAGATGCTATCTTCCAGAGATCATACGTTGGAAGGAACAGCAGCATGTGATTTTATCACATCTTAGTTATGCTGGACTTCATGGCTTCAGCCTCATGGCCTAGGTTTTCCTTTATTACCCCAACCCAGTAAGATGGCAGCTTGACTCTTTTCCTAGTCTACTGAAGACAAACTTAACCACAGCTTGGTCTGCTCCACTCTCCTTTTACTCTGCTGAAGATAAGATATAGCTACACCATTTGATAGATTATTTTTGACAAAACTATAGTTGCTTAATGATTAGGCTTATTCCAAGATCTCTCTCTATATTTAATCATGATGTTCAAGCTAAAATAAAAGGGAAGATAATTATATCTTAAAGTAGATTGAAGACACCCTATGCTTGGCTTTACATTTATTATTTAGGTGCTCAAAATATAGATAATAGTTATACTAGCTAGAAAGAAGCAATTGAAATATAGTAAGTAACTTACGTTTTTAAAATTAAGGCATGGGAAAATTTGGAGTTTTAACTGGAAAGTGTGAAAGAAAAATAAATGGAAGAAAGAATGGGAGGTTAAATAATACTAAGGATGCTTGAAAAATCCATAGGGAATAATGTTATTTTATAGTTACCTAATATTGCATCTAACACATATAAGTTAATAAGTGAACTTTTGTAACTAACTTAAATGAAGTTATGCCACTTGGAGGTGATAATGCTCCCCACAAGAATAATAGATGTTCTAATTAAAACCTAGTATCAAGCATGAGAAACCACCTTTGAATTCTTTATTGGGGAGTTCAAGACAATCCCACAAACAATGTAAGATGATACTTAACATTTCCCATTGTTGTTTCCCAAAAGTTGAAGGCAAGTCCTTTGGATACAGAGCTTGGAAAGAAAGATGTAAAATTTCATGAAGGAAACTGTCTCATGAGAGTTGGTTCAGCTGTCTAACTAAAATAATCAGTAAGCAAGGAAAACACAAAATTAGCAACACCCAGTGGGATAAATATTCACAGAAGCTACAAGATATCATTGAAAATGTCCACTTTTCATTAATCCTTGATATATACAAAGCACCAGAATCTATGTCAAATAGAGACATAAAAAGTTTACAAACTTATGATACAGTCACTGTTTATTAATTTAACAAACCACAAGAGAAGCTGAGGTCCAGATGGATTTACTGATTGATTTAACAAAATTTTCAAAGAAGAATTAATATTTTTCTGGTTTCATGATGTGGCTGTGACAAACACGATGGCCAAAAGCAACTTTTGGAAAAAGTGATGTATTTGGCTTGCATTCCCCAGACACAGTCCATCACTGAGGAAAGTCAGAGCAGGAAAGTGAATGGAAACCATGGAGGAATGCTGCTCTCTGGCTCACTGTCTGGCTCACTCTCTGGCTTCCTCTATTGATTATGCTCATCTGACCTTCTTATACATATTCACATCCCACATCAATCATCAATCAATATACAAACCTTAATGTTTAAAAACTAAAGAACATGTCAAAGGAAAATGGAGACATGTCCCAAGCATCACAGGTTCTAGCTTAGAGAAATGAATAATCACTAACATTAGGATGATCTGAACAAGTCTGAAGCTGCTCCAAGTACTTGTTAAACTACCAAATAAGATTAAATAAAAGACTGAGAGATAATTCAGAAGTTAGGATAACCTGATATTCTCACAGAGAATCTAGGTTTAGTCCAACACATGATGGATGGGTCACAACCAGCTGTGACTCAGCTTATAGGGGATCTCGGGCCCTCTTCTGGTTTCTGAAGACAGCAGGCATGCAGGTAGTATGTACATGCAAGCAAATACTCGTGTGTGTGTAATTTAAATAAATTAAGTAAAAAAATTCAATGAATCAATTATAGGTGATATAAGAAAATTGAGAGAGAAAAAGTGTAGCACACCTGTGTCACCTGCAGACACAGTTATCACCCAACCATACTTTGAGATTTGACAATGAAAGACAAAAAGATAACCCCTTAGCCTGACTTTGTGAAATACTTCAGTGTCTACCTAGTAAAAGAAGGAAAGTTCTTTTCAATAGAACAGTGTAGAAAGAGTAAGAGAAATTTGGTTTACAAAACCACTACCCTAAAATTTCCAATGGCTTAAATGAATCAAGAAAAAATGCTCAACCTTCCTATGTAGAAAGAATGCTCAAACTTCCTATGGAAATGTTCTCAGTAAACATTTTGTATGCTTCCTTGGGAAAAGATGTTATCCCGGAAATGACTTCTAAACAAACATAAGAAAAATCTGTCTTGCCGTGAAGATACCTGCATTTATCGCCCCCAAGAAAGCAAGTTTCTTTATTTGGTCAGTAGGTTCATTAATCAACCAAGTAGGTTTTGAAACAGGGTCACACAATACAGCCCAGGGTAGCTTCAAACTTCCTTCCTTCGCCTCCCAAATGCTAGGGCTGTAGGTATAGACACCATTCCTAACTTATAAGCAAGGATTTCATAGGAAAACTTGATGTGGCATGCTCCCTGAATCAGCACACTGTGATGATATAGTGTCACCTATGAAGTATTCTTGCCCCCCAAAAAACGTTATACAGCATCTAGACTTTTATTCTACCTGTTCATATGTTACACAGTCAAAGAGTCAGATCAGCAATGTGAGGGCCATCGCAAGAAAACAACTACACCCCAGAGGTATGTGATATACTCGGTAAGTCAACTGTGTGCCCTTTAAAGGAATCAATATTTAGGAACAAAAAAATGTAGGGACAAATTCATCACAGAAGTGACTGAATGCATACAATACATATGGAAATAAAACGTAGGTTGTGTAGAGCTTCAAAGACTCTTGTTCAAACAAAGCAGCAATGGTAACAGCCTTAGAAAACATGTTGGGAAAGCTAATTGAGGATCAAATATTAGTTGCTATCAGAAGATCCTTTGCTTTCTTTGGTGTAATAACAAAACCCTGATTCTTCCTGAAGATGTACTTAATTTTAGGAGATATTGGTTTATGGCAGTTAATATTGGGTGTATAGTCAACTAGATCAAAATTAAGTAAAAGACAAGCTCCTGAGCACTCCTGTGAGGGATTCCCTTGATCTCATGACTGGAAGTCTGAAAACTACTATAAATGCTGCTAATATCTTTTGTGACAGCCCGGGTAAAAGAAATTAGAGGAAGAATCTTTCCGGGTTTTTCATGCCTACCTCCATTTTTGCTAATAAGGTCTATTCCAGTGGTTCTCAACCATCTTAATGCTGCAACCCTTTAATATAATTCCTCATGTTATGGTGATCCTCAACCATAAACATTATTTCCATTGATACTTCATAATTCTAATTTTCTACTGCTAAGGATTGCAATGCAAACATCTGATATACAAGTTGGTCTCAGGTGAACCCTGTGAAAGGGTCATTTGACCCCAAAGGGATTGCAACCCACAGATTGAAAACGTCTGATCTATATTCTATTGCTGTTGATGATGTATCCTATTGCTGATGTCAGAACCCATATTATTTGGGTTTTGAGTATGAATTGGAGACCAGCAGCCCTCCAGGAATGCTTCAAGTAAGCCCTGAGTGATGGATTAAGAAAATTGAACCATCAGGCCATGAAGACTCAGCAACAGCTAAACTACCATCTCCTCTAGTATGAGACAGCTGCTGGATTACCCAATGCAATATCTAAGCCAATATAATCCACTCTCTTTTCATATATAGTCTTTCTGGTGTTATTGTTCCTTTGAGAATCCTGACCAGTACAATGCTGAAGTATTCACATACATTTTATGTAAAGTGTTCAGCAAATATAGATACAAGCTAGTTGTACAAGCTGAAATCTTAATAGTTAAATAGACATGTTTAGTATGTGGGTGTTCCCTGTCATAGTCTTTTAGCTTCTCCATGTTCATAGTTTTATAATTAAAACTTAGAAACTTTTTATCTTTTTCATTTTTTGGTTCTTGTGATATTTTATTATTGTACCAATAGGTTTAAAACTTACCTTATTAAGAATCATGTTATTAAAATATTAATAATGCATATTCTTAATGTTTTAGCAAACTCTCTACTTCATTTTAGGGAAATAAACACAATTTAATGCTCGGATGAAATAATTTTCATCTAAATGTTTCTTAAGAGTAAATTGAACAGTGATGTCGAGGAAATAGGATTTGTGTAATTTCATTTCATAATTTCTGATTACTCACTTGTAGAGATACTTGCTCTACACAGGCGGCACACTAAGTTCTGTGTGTTGAACCTTTTGCTTATTCTTTACAGAAGTACATTTGAACTATTAGCGACATATGTTCCAAGAGAAAAAAGACAAACCAGGTGCAATCTTGTGAAAGGTTTCTGAGTGACCACCATAGGAAAGAGTGTGCGATGGAACATTCTTTGTACACTGTGAATATGTATTGCTCTCATTGTTAATGAAGAACAGCCTGGCCAACAGCTAGGCAGAAAGAGGTTAGACAAGAAAGCCAAACTGGGAAAATGCTGGGAAGATGGAGGGTGGAGTCATCAGCCATGTGCAGAGAAAGTAGGAGATAAACATGTTATGCTGAAGAAAGGTACCGCCGCATAGGAGAGCGAAGATAAGAGATATGGGTTAATTTAAGTTGTAAGAGCTAGTTAGTAACAAGCTATCAGTCAAACACTTAATAACTAATAATAAGTCTCTGAGTGGTTATTTGGGGAGCTGGCAGTCCTGACGAAAAGGGAAAACTACTGGAAAAGTCCTACAAGGGAGAGAGATGTGTCTAAAGACACATAATGGGGTTCCTAAGTATTAAGTATGCTGAAGATGGAGCCATGTGCAAAACAGCTTACTAGATCACAGCATACGGGATTGCAATTGGTGCAATCACAACTATGTCATTCCTTACTTCATAGCTCATATGAGGGAGCATAGAAAGTAGATGGATGGTATTATCCAAGGTAGACTGTTTGGGCAAGTGCTATGAAAATATAAAGAAATATGAATTTGATCATGCTGGTGAAAAGAGGGATTGAAATAATACATCATATGGTCCAGAGACAAATGGCCTTTGGTTGGGAAGGAATAGATAAGGGGCAAAGGTTATGAGTAACTCAGCAGTCATGTACAACAAATCCATCATCAATCCTTGCAACAAGGACATGACTGAAATCAAAGTCTGCCCATTAGGACACTCTCAGAGCCACACATTATTCAATGGAAGCATATTAGGAAAGACAGAATACCTACTTTCACACTGTCCAGTAGAAGGGGCCTGTGTAGAAAGACAATTGATAGCTGGAAGATGAATGCCTTTAGATTTCTCAATAGGGGCTGGGAAGAGAGAGGCGTGGCATACATCCCCTTAGAAGTACAAGGTGCCTGGCTTCCTGATGCTGCTGAAGCTGAGAAACCAGGAGAGATTTATGAAGTTACTGAAAACATCTCTTTAAAGAGACTGGATCTATGATTATCTTCTTTGATAAGTTTGTTTTAAAAGACCAAAGATAAAATTGCCCATATGATATATTTACAACATATTTTTAAAATAGTTTTCCCAACATTAGCTGTGGATGGAGAGAAAGAGAGTATTCAGTCAAAGTCAGTCTCAGCTGTCTTAAGAAATGGAGCTCACAAAGCTGCAAAGATGAGGAAAACTCAGGGACTAACAGGCGGCATACTATACTGATGTTGGTAACACCAGGTATCTGTATGGCTGCCAACAACTATGGATTTTATTAAAATAAGATTCTTCCTTTCTCCCAGATCTCTTTTCCTAACTTAAGATATTAGATGTAGGAAATTGATAACTGTGTAATAAATGTCATGACTTGAGCTCAGTGGAACAGCACTTGCCTACCCTGCCTGAGGTCCTGCATTCCATCCTAGGCACTGAAAAAATATCCATAATCAGTATTAGAGCTGCTAAATGAACGTATATAGATCTATCACTATAACCATTAAAGTATACCTAGTAATTAACATCATTGCTCTTCTAGCAAGGTGTCTGAGGGTAGGATTCCAGGGCAGCTCAGGCAAATTGCATCACCTGAGTCCTTTATAAAGCTGAAGCCAAGTGTCTTGTGATAACTACAGACAATTTGAGGGACTAGAGGGCAAACTGAGACTGCATTTTCATTTCCCAGCCGCCCTGATCCGAATAATCGCACAGAAACTAGATTAATTACAAGACTCTTTGGTCAATGGCTTAGGTGTATTCCTAGTTAGTTCTTACATTTTAAATTAACCCATTTCTATTAATCAATGTATCACCATGAGGCTGTGACTTACTGGTAATGTTCTGGCATCTTTTTCCTTCAGCAGCTACATGGGGTCTCTTTGACTCCACCTTCTCTCTCTCTCTCTCTCTCTCTCTNATAAAGCAACACATACACAAAAGGATATCACTAGAGGACTGGCTTCCATGCTCATTCATGTGGCTCAAAGTGGGAAGCTTTAGGTCCTTGCTTCTGACTATTTAGCTACTTAGGTCTTGTCAGCTGGTGTTCACTGGTTCCAGTTACAGAGTGAGGCTGCATAGGGGGTAAGGAGAGGGAAAGAGAACAAACACAAATCAGAAGACATCAGCTTTCATAACCTACTCTTGAAAGTGACAGGTCATTCCTCTATAATCCTATTAGCTATAGAGTGGCCTGGTACAGTGTGTGACTGGACTGGACTCTATGGGAATATCAAGAGGCACGGATCATCAGGCACCATCTCATAGGTCTATTATCAACTTACCTCATAGTGCTTACATTATGATTACAGTTACCAACCACAAAGAAATATCAATGCACAGCGTTCAATGGTTACAGAAGAGACAGACAGAATGGATTCCAGAATCACCCAAGAGGTGCATCTGGCCATGCCTGTGGAGGATCATCTTGATGATGTTAATCAAGATAGAAAGAGCTGAACGCTATGGGTACACTATTCCCTGAGCAGGGTTCTAGATCATAGGTGTGGAGAGAGGGAACCGATGCATAGCATACCCTTGCTGGTTTCTACTTCCCGACAGTAGGTGTGGAGTGACCAGCTGTCTTAAGCCCCTAATGCCTTGACCTCCTTGCTCTGATGAATTGTCCTCTTGAACTGTGAGCCAGAATAAATCCTTTCTTCACACCCCATCATGCCTTTGTCAGGAGTATTTTCTCCCAGCCACAGGAAAAGAAACTAGGGCAGTGTAGAAACTGAGGACAGTCTGTTCGCTCCACACATCTAATCTCTTCTCTTTCCATTTTAGTTGCTCTTAAGAGAAGGGTATGAAGCAGACATGAAATTGAGAAGACATGTTTCTTCAAAAAATGGACTGGGAAGCCTAACTAAATACTTAAATATTTGATCCTCAATTAGCTTTTCCCAACATGCTTTCTAAGGCTGTTACCATTGCTGCTTTGTTTGAACAAGGGTCTTTGAAACTCTACACAACCTATGTTTTATTTCCATATGTATTGTGCATAAGCAGTCACTTCTGTGATGAATTTGTCCCTACCTCTTTTGTTGGCATGTGACAACCCAGCCTGGCTGAATCCATACAGCACAGTGTTGTGTAGAACCTGGAGAACCTGGCACCATCCTGAAACAAGTTAAACCTTAAGTATAGGCTATTGGGATGTTTCCTTCTTTTCTGTAATTGTATTGTTTTGTCCCTCAGATCTAGAGCCAGGATCTCAGAAGAAGCCAACAGAAGAAAAAGGCTCCCTGAAAGACAAACTTAAGAGCCTAGTCATGCCTCGACTGCATTTAGAAGTCAAGGTCTGAACAGATTTAATTTCATGCTTCCCACCATGCCCTCTCCATTACAATCAGAGAGGAATCCATAACGCATTCCTCCACAAGACAAATGCTGTTTCTCTTTGCTTAGAAATATTTTGTAATTTAATCACCACCACTCTTGCTGGCTCTGCTTCAGGCTTCATAATAAACAAAAACATTTTTTTTTCCTGTTTGATGAAACCTGACACTAGTGCTTGGCAGATTCTAATGCTGCACTCTGGACAGAAGCGAATGCTGTCTGGAGCACTCCGAGAAGCATCAGTCAGCCTGTCCTTGGTATATTGTTTTCCATTTGTAGGAAATGGAAATCGAAAGGGCCAGCCATGTATAGAAATACTAATGTGATCCACATAGTGATCTTCATGTTTTTCAGCTAGACAATAGTCCATGCCCATGTCCTGCTAGGCTTTCATAGCAGAGCTGGCACCTATCATAACAGCATTACCTTTACCTAGTGTCAGAAGCTCCCTTCGTACAGATGAATCCATAATCCTAGAATTAACAGTGCAATGCAAACACAATACCCATTATAACGTGAAAGTCTTCAGATTTATAGCCAAGTCACCAATGCACGAAGCCTGCTGGAGAGAGAGAGGGAAGATATGTGTCTGCTGACTTGGCTTTTTACACTGAGCAGAAATCTGGGCATTAAAAATAAACATAAATCACGTGCTGTAGGTCCTTATTGCAGCAGACACTTTAATTGCAACTGTTCAGTTCTTACAGTAAACAAACAGAATCAGGAGGAGATGTTGCCATAACTACAGATGCCTACCCTTGTCTACTGCCCCTGAATCCATTGAGAGCCTTCCAATTCTTTTAATTAATGAAGACTTAGCCTCTAGAGATGACTGCCAAATTCCTGTGTTACCCAGGTCTTTAGATCCCTGGAGGAGGCTGCCATATATTCACACAACTTAGGTATAGATTTAGCAATCAAAGCCAAGTACCCAGTTATTCAATATTTAAACATAGTTGTTCTTAGTGTTTACTATTGCAAAGATTTTCTTTCCTCTCAGGGCCACTGTCAATGTGTTTGAAGTTTCTTTTCAATGAGAAGTTGTGTACATTCTTACTCCACAAAGTCAAAGCTGGGTTGTTCCTGTGTCATCAAACTCACTGAAGCAGCTGAGTTATTATATTGGTGGAATTAATTATTGAAATGAAGACATGCTTTGTTCTGCTTTAATGGGAAGATAAAAGCCTGAATAATTAAGAATAGTTTTTTTATTCCAGCTAATGTGCAATATGTAGTCTAAAATAATTAGTTGAGTTTGGAAAATTATTTTATATTATCTATTCCTTCATTTTGCATAGTTATACATTCATTGGTTTATTTACTCAAAACTATAAATTTATTGAGTATCTTCAGGTTGCCAACTCCTACCATGGAAATGGAAATATAAATAAAACATAGTTCCTTTTATTTGAAAGCTTATTATTGAACAGATTCATGGAATCCCCAGATCCTGAAAATCCACATGGTATTAAATTGAGCTGTGAAGTTTTTTTTTTTTTGGTTTTTTTTTTTTTTTACAAAATTCTGACTTTTCTCTGAGAAGCATGTGTCAATACAGTCTCTTTTATCTGGTCACAAATTCCCTTTATAAGTTTAATTTTACTTAACTGAAATTTTCTTTTCGTACTTAAAATACTATAATTAACATAAATCAGTTGACCCTAGAGCCATCTTAAATGCAACGTTTTTGTTTGGTAGTTGTACTCTTTACTTTGTTCCTACAAATGCTGGAAGAAACTAGCTCTTAAGAAGAGTAAATGTCAACAGCATTCTCTTGAGAACAGAGAGAAGAAAAACTGGTGCTTTAGGGTTTTTTGTTTGTTTGTTTGCTTGAACCCAATGAGCATCAGCTTACTAGAGTTCTCTCAGTTTCTGTGAATTGACTTTCAGCTTGGACATTTAAATTACAGTAGTGCCACCTTATGTACTGAGTAGAAAAGTACTAGTAACTTCATGGGAAGTTAAACAGTTTCTCATTTTGATACGGGAAATGTATAATTGCTCAGATATGAACACGATAAAAAAAAAACCCAGTTCCAAGGGTGAAATGTAAGAAACGTCTCCTTATGGGGCATTAAGGTATCTGAATCCCTAGTCTGGTTCTGAACTCTGACCCATGTCTAAGCCAGAGGGCTCACCATCCAACCAGGATTCACTTGTGCTTCTAGCCTTCATACCATCATCATCTACTCGGGATTTAAGTTAATAACTTATTAGCAAAGATCTATGGTGTTTTGTGAAAACATTAACACCATATACATCTGCAGAAATGATGCTAATTCTTCCATAGCCAGGTCTGGTCTCATAATGTGATCAAAATTTTTTGACTACATCATATTTACTGGTCCTCTATTCTTCTTCTTCTCCTTCAACTTAGCAAATTAACATATAAAATATTAGATGTAGATTATTTATAAAGACAAATCTACATCTAATATCTTATACATTAATTTATATTATCTATATGTAGATAATATATCTTTACAGAATTCATTAGTTTACTTTTGACTTTCTGATTTCTTCATATGCATGTGTCAGTGTCCATGCCTTATGTGTATAAGAATGAGACAAAGTATAACCTTGAGCATTGTTCCTCCAAGAGTATTCACCGTCTTATTTGTTTGCTTGCTTCAAACAGTGTCTCTTACTTCCTGAAATTTGACAAGTAGACTAGACTGACTCACCACTGAACTACAGGCATTCTTCCATCTCTGCCTCCTCAGTGTGAGATTACCAGTGTGTACCACCAAATTTGGAATCTTTTTTTCTTTCAATGCAGGTTCTTTGAATTAAACTCAGGTCCTGTACTGATGAAGTTTATTTAATGGCAAGGCTAATAATAATTGACACATGTTTATTTACCTCATTGATTTGGTTGATCAGTTAGGTCAGACTAAAGCTGTTGGGGGAAAAACAGAAGATTTCCAAATGATTGAATGCTCACAGAAGCAATGAACAGATCTCTGTTTCAAATTAGCAATGCATCTATGCTCATATAGGACTTCTTAGAGAAATAATTACAGATAAAATTGCAAAGAAATCTTTAGAACACTTGTTGCATATGGCAAGGATGATTTTGAATCCCAACTATTTTATGCTAATAGAACTTAGGGAGTAGAATAATTAGGAAGTAACAAAACATGTACTGAGCATTCATAACTCATATTGTAGCACAAGACCACAGTAATATTCATAAAGGTAAGGTTTAAAAGGTTTTCTTTCACAGAAGAATTCCAGACAATAGAATTAGCTGAAATTCTCTAGTTATTAAGTGAATGTCATCAATTTTAAACCTTAATTTGTGAATTGGTCATCCTATAAGTTACTATCGTTGTGTAGAAATTTTGTAGAGAAAAGGGAATATTTACATGATTGTATTATTTTCCCAATTATTTATTCATTCAAGGGAAAGATTTTCTCTGCAGCAAAGTAAAGGAAGTCCACCATAACCAAGCAATCCAACCCTGCACAGATAATGATGATATACCAAACTAAAATGCAGCTGGTGAGATGACAGACATGCTCTTTCAAAAATATTTAACCTGATCCTAACAATGAGACGATATAGCTCATCAGCAGAGCACAGGATACTGTACAAGAAAACTGCTCTAGTCTTCGTGCAAACTCACCATCTTAAAGCAAAGTTGTGTTTATTGAAAGGGAAATGAAAGTTCCATTCTGGTTTCAATGTCAGTAGGAATGATCTAAATAAATTGCATAAACCACGATTGGAAATTGGAGTTGTCGATGAGTAGGTTTATGTTAAGCAAAATGCTGAATCCTCCTGATTCCTAGCACTCATGAATATAAGGAAACAGAATTTAAATTACTAGCCACTTAATCAAAACAAAGAAAATACATTACAATATCCACATGAATTGAATGCACCATAACAGCCCCTTAAATGATCATGCCATAGGCTTAGAACCTAATTAATATATTGAGAAGTTGAAAAGTGACTGTATCATCAAGGTTTTGACTTAATTGATGGATCAATACACTGATAGATTCATTATTGAATAAAACATTAAAAGTGGTAAACAGTGAAAGGTGGTACCTACTGGAGGAAGCATGTTGCTAGGGGCATGCCATTTTGGTCATGTCTTCTTCACAGTTCATTTCCCTCTTTCTATATTCTGGATCCCATGAGATGGGCATTTTTATCTTCCATACCCTGTTTCTCTGATAATCTATCTTAACATGGTCAAAAAATGGTGGAATCAGCTGAGCAGTAACTAGAACATCTGAATGTATAAATCAGAATAAATCTTTCCTCCCTTAAGTTGAGTTCTTTATGATTTTGTTGCAATGACCAAACAAAGAAGAAAAGATTAAAACAAAGAGGGAAGTAGCAGTGTTACAATGATAGAATGTAAGAAATACTTGATTGTCTGCTGGTGGTTTTGACAGCGGATGTGAGTCATGAATCAACAAATGTAGGTAGACTTGAGGAATTACAATAGAAGAAAATATTGTATCTCTTTGAGCGTCCACAAAGGAATATAACATTATTGACAGTTTAATTTTAGCCCCCAAAGAATAATGGATAGTCATTGTAATGTGTCACTGCCTTCTGGTCATTTGCTACAGCAACTTCCTAAGTCAGAGTTTTGTTCTGTTATGACTATGTGCCTGACATAAACAACTGAAGAAAGGTACTCTTTACTTTAACTATGGCTCCAGAGGTCTCAGTTCATTGCTTGTGATTCCATTACTTCTAAGCCTGTGGAGAGGAAGCACATCATTGTGGATGGTGCACCTGAGAGAGGCTGCTCATCTCCTAGCAGACAGTGAGCAACAGGATGTACAGGAAATTGTCAGGGCCAGAAACAGTCTCCAAATACATGCTCCTGGTGATCTCCTTCATCCAACAAGGCCTCAAATCCCAGTTTGTACTATCTGGAAATAATAGCATGATAGTAAAAATCTATCAATAGATTAGAGATGTCAGGATCCAATAACTTATTCACAGTCTACCATCTACCATAGGGAAGCCAAGATCCCAGTTAAAGATTTATAGAGGACATCTCATATTTAAATTCTAAGAGTAATCTAGCAGAAACTGTATATCTGAAATGGAGATAGCTTTAACAAAGACCTAAAACTTTAGTAGTAGGTGATGACTGAAACTGGATGCACTTTAAAATCACCATTGGAAAATTGCCTCCAAACGTCTCTTTGGAGAAACATAGGTGTTGGAGGCTCTGCAGGAGGGGGTCGGAAGATCCAAGGATCTTAGTTTTGGTAACTAGAGAAAAGAAGAATCATTGTTTATAGGAGCAAAAAGTTCAACAGGCATATTAACATTATATATATATATAATGTTAAAATATGAGAATGCTTATCTTTTAAGGAGATTTATAAGAAAAATGCTGAAGATGCAGACAGATTTTTTCTTAAATCTTATAGGAAAATGAAAGAGGAAATGGGTAGATTATAGAAAAATTGTAAGTAAAAGGAACTAGGAATTTTGGTGGTGTGACAAATTTCAAGTCTACCTCGATCAGTGGCTCTGAACCTGTGGGTCACTTATCAGATTTCCTGCATATCAGATATTTACACTACAGTTCATAACAGTAGCAAAATTATCGTTATGAAGCAACAACAAAATAGTTTTAAGGTTGGGGGTCACCAGAACATGAGGGGTGGTAGTAAAGGGTCACAGCATCAGGAAGGTTAAGAACCACTGGTTTAGATCATAAAAAGCACTAAGATTAGAAGGCTCAGCATCAAGAACATATGTTCCAGAAAGAAGGCCAAGAATGTGGCTTCCTGACCGTATTCTTTGCCTATAGAGGTAGCTATGTGACTAATCTTACACAATTCAGAATGGAAGGCAGAAGTCTTTCTTGAAACAGTTATTCTCTGAGGCATGGGCCAGGGGTATATGAGTTTCTGAAAATATTATGGCAGCAAAAATTGTTCAGGGGGCTGCTGGAGAACTCGTGACCCCTGTCATATTGGTCTGCTGCTATACCCACAACACGTAGAAGAGCACGTGTGACTGGTGGCCTCAACACAGGATAAGACACAGTAGACTGAATGGCACTCATCTGCCATTTGATGTCCTTCACATAGAGGGGTCCTGGGGCAACTTTGAGAGCTCTGCGGGAATGAATAGGAAAGAGATGCTGTCAGCTTCCCTTAGCCATTGTTTCTGCCTGCTTACCAGCTTCTGCAGAGCTGTGCATCTAAAAAGTCTCAGGCTTATCTTGTTGGAGAAAGAAGGGCTGGACCTTCCTCTTCAAAAGGTGCCACAGTTTTCCTGTCCAATTCCTGTGCTCTTTACTTCTCTACAGCAGGTCTGGTGTTTTCAAAAACAAAGCCTGGAAAGGGAATCCTTTGTCCCTATGTGTTCTGTTTGTCATCCTGTATGGCAACTGGTGAATGAAGGACATCCTAGCTTGCTTAATGAATAGGGAAGAGACAAGCAATAAAATGGAAAACAAGGGGTGGGGGAGAAAGCAGTGTCTGAAAATATTAGCTACAAAAATTAGAGTAACATGACAAACAAGTTAACAAAGGTAAATAACAATGCTATAAGTAAGCATAGACAATTCCCCTGGAAATAGATAAAAGATGGTAGCAAGGAGGGTCTTGTATGCAGTGGCTATTTTACTTCACTCTTGAAGAATTCTTTGGCAACTGTCTGGGGAGAAGATGGTGCAAAGATAAAAGCAGCAAGCATAGTAGCTACTGGTGAAACATAATAGAACAAGCAGACATCAAATTCTGAAATAAAAAAAGGATAAAGCAGAGTTCATCTGAGAGTTGCTCCCTCCTGCCTGCATGAACAGTTAATGCCAGTTCTCTTAGCACCAGTTTGTTAATTTGCAAGATGAGGATGATCCTGCATATGCTACAGCCGGACCATGAAAGTGAGGTGAGAAAGTACATACGAAGGACCTAGCACTAAACCGTCATTGGTTGGATTCTGGGTGCTATTAAGCAACAATTATCAGCTATTTTGTATGGGGTAGAGTCGAAGCAATGGCAAAAGGGGAAAACACTGCAGATGGGAATATGGGAACAGTAGACATAGTGAATGAATAAAGATGGCTTCTACCTGGGCAATCACAGTGAGTGAATTACACAGGAGGACAATGGTCAGGAAAAAGAGTGAAGTCACTTGATTATGTTGAGAGTGAGATTCAGTAGCATCCCCCTGTTGAGCAGCACTGTTAGCTGCTGGAGATATGTGTGATAGGGCTGGATGGCCTCTCCTCTTTCTGATACTAATAAACACTGAATTTATCCTTCTACTGTAATGCTCATTTCATGAAAAGACACTAATCACTGTCAAACTTAAATAACACCAAAAATATCAAAATGCAGAGCTAATTAAAATGGCCAGTTATTTTTAAACACTTTCTCAGTGGTGGGAAGCATCCTAGGAAATTACACATTAGAGTGCCAAGAACTATATGTCATTCCACTACTTAATTGTCTCCATGTAGACTAAAGGCCTTTGAACCTACAAAGGCATTGAAATGAGACTGGAGAGTGACACACATTACCAAGTGAGATGTGCATTGTGTTGATCATGTTCCATTTTGAGGACCTTACATCTATGGTGTCTCCAGAGGACAATTGTTCCTGAGTTCTTTTCTGATTCAGAATAAAGATGAGATTGATTAGAGCTGAGATTTAAGAAACAGCAGAGACAAGAAATGGAAATAATCATGAGATACAGTACTGAGTGCTTTCTAAGTACAGAACGGAGCTGATTCTATATGACTAGGAAGAACACTCAATGACACAGAACAGAACCATTTTAAGCATCCTGTAAGTTCCTTTTGAATGTCTGAATTTTTTGTGCAAGGAAGAAGTTATCCTCTGGAAGAGACTACCTACATCTGCCGTGGCACCTCTATGAAGCAAAAGAATAGGTAGCAGAGGGGCTTGATACATAAAAATGAAGTTGGGATCGATTGTAGTTTTGGAAATCACTGGAGTTAGAAGTCCTATGAGGTCATCCAGAAAGAGAGCCTATAAAGTTAAATCTCTGAACAAAATGAACTTTCAATTCTGGGTAAAGGCAAAGGACTCTAGAAATGAGCCTGAGCCTGTAGAAGCAGGAGTCACCTGAGGACCAGGGGTCAGGATGAGCTGGGACCATGGAGACAGGGCTAGCTTAGCCCAGAAATAATCACACAGAAATTGTATTAATTAAAACACTGCTTGGTCCATTAGCTCTAGCTTCCTATTGGCTAACTCTTACATCTTAATGTAACACATTTCTATTAATCAGTGTATCACCACATGACTATGGCTTACCGGCTAAAGTTCTGACCAGTGTCCATCTCTGGCGGCTCCATGGCATCTGACTCTGACTCCACCCTTCCTCCCAGCGTTCAGTCCAGTCCTCCCTGCCTACCTAGATTCTGACCTATCAACAGGCCAAGGCAGTTTCTTTATTCATTAACTGTAATCACAGCACACAGAGGGGACTCCCACATCAGCCAGGATTTATAAATATAAATATAAATTTTATAAATGAAAATTTAAGATGTTTTGTTTGCCTTCTCCGGCACATATGTTTAAATAAAATGGAGCTATATTAGGATGACCTTAGAGAAATCACACCCGTCTCTCAACTATTCTAATAGTACTTCCAGATATATCCCCTTATTGCTGGGTCTCTAACTCCCAGAATCATATCAAAAGTTTATTAGTTCTAGGAATTACCTAAACATGAGTCATTTGCCATATTATTGATGTCAAAAGAAGAGTATCTCTAAACAAACATGGCACAGTAGACTAATTCAAGGGCAACTGTTGTTGGTTGATTTTGTGTGTGTGCTGCTATCTTGGGAAGGCTGATGAGCCACTGATATGACGTTTAAAATAACCACAGAAGTTACTGAAATTCCAGAAAATAACTGTTAAGTTGAGTTTTACAGTCACCTTAATTCATATATTTGAGGAGGAGACATTATATGAACATCTGAACTTGGTGATATCATTACAATTTCTGCAACTGATGAAAAAATATTAAGAAAAGAATTCTCTGCCAGTGCCTAATCTGTTCTCTCTAATAAAGGTCAGACACACTTTGTTCTGCTGGGAGAAAGTTTGAAACAAAAGTAAGGATGCCGATGACTGAAGAAATAGGAAGCCTTCTTATAGGAAGCCTTAAGTGACAATTATTTTTTTGGGAGCCTGTAGATGTGATTGCACAGAAAAATATAGAGACACCCATTGTAATTAAGGTCCCTGGGACCACTTGGCAGGGTTTTCATTCCTGTTAACATGATGTTTGGGCCTGAGTCATACCAGTCACACTAAACACATTTGGTTGGCTGTGCCTGTTGTCTGCCCGATCTCAGGCAAAGATCACATCAATCAGAAGCTTACATTTAGAGAAACTGGTGCTCCCCAGATACGAAAGCATGCTCTGATGAGTTTGGCTAGGAGGGATCTTCAGGCCCGTGCTCTCCATTTTCATATTAAATGTACTCCAAAGGGCATGTAGAGAAAAGAATAAGAATAAATCAGCCATTTTTAATCATAGCTGTGAATACCACTAAAATGTAAGTCTATGGGAAATAACCTTGATTCATAATGCTATGCACACTGGGTGAACTATTTCAGATAGATGGCTGGGCTGCAGGGGCATGATAGGTAGAGTTATCTCAATGCCACATACATAAGGAAGCAGAGTAGCCCTGCAGAGCAACAGCATCTGTTAGCCAAGTAATCGCTCTGTGTTCACAGGCTCTTAATTATGCAAATGGACTTCAAGACGTAGGATGGGAGCATATTTACAAAGGAACACATAAAGTGTTGCTTCTACAGAGATGCTGCTTTGTAAAAGGAGCTGATGAATCCAGAGGAAAGAATCCCTTCACAGAGGCACTGCAAACAACACAAGAAACACAACACAGTGGAAGAGAGAGAAGAATGGGTAGTGAGGATCACTTTCCACAGGGAAGAGAAAAATCTCATAACGGAAACTGCCTTCCCACTGCCCCGTTCCCCACAAATCACAAGCCAGACCCCCATGATAAACACCCTGTAAAGATTTTGGTCGGGGCTAATTTGTATCTTCAACTTTCTCTGTGAGTGTAACATCTATCATTCTATTTCACAAATTAAAAATGTGTCAACTACTGGCAAAATTAAGCTCTTCCAAATCATGCCAAAACGCAAACTGAGCAATAATAGCGAACACTTACTAAGCACCCTCTCTGAGCGAGGGACTGTGGTAATCAATAATTCGTTACAGTGCCTGCTTCTATATGTTACTTCATAATTTAGTTCTCAGAAACACCTCCTGTGGCATTAGTTACCCCCTTTACAGATGAAGAAATAGCAATACTGATTATTAAACAACTTCTGCAGTTACATATTGTACAGAATGTATTCGCAGAGGCTTGTTACCAATGTCCATTCTAGATCCTGACCAGATGCAATTGATCCCCTTTATCACTTATCCAGTATCCAGTTCTGTGACATTCACTGAATTTGGGGGTGAGCAGGCTATGTCTGTAGAGATCAATGTATGTAAATATTTACCTCTAATTGTTTATAACATCAAATAGGCTCTTGGGTGATTAGTGAATAAGAAGCATTTTCAATAGTGACATATAGTACAGCAAATGAGGATTCATCCTCCTTCCAGTCTGCATTGACTGCCACCTAAAGGCATAGAGTAACTAAAACCATTCCTACCATGACAGCTCTTTCACCCCCATGCACTGTCTAAGGATGCAAGTGTCTAGTGGATGCGAGCAGGGTCTCATTTATGCGTGTGGTACTGATGGTATTTGTAGTCTCTGAAGGCAGACTAGTTTACCTAGTTTACCTAGTACCAAACCCCTGCATCCTCTGAAACAAGAATGTGTTCCCTTTGTCTGCATCATTACTACTACTCTTAACATCTATGTGATGTGCTTAACTTCCTTGAGAAAACCAAGAAGTGACAAGCAGGGGAAGGGGAAGAAGGAGAAAGAGAAGAAGAAAGTAGCAAGGAAGTGGTAGGATGTAAAGCTTAGAACTTATAGAAATGAGGATTGAATCGGTGAGTTTCCAGAAGGAAATTATTATCAGAAGGAAACAGAAGGGGAAACAAACTATGGTATCCATTGGGAATAGCCATGTTCTCTCTAGGACTCTAACACCATACAGAATCTCCTTGAACCTGAGCACGCACCGTGCCTAGCTGGCAAACCTCGGGGTTTTAGTTTTCCACATGAACTCTGCACAGTGAGCAGACTACTTCATACCTAAGTTTTGGTCCTTGTGAGCTCCGTGGTGTGGAGTATTTAGGAGAGAAGTAAGGCAGTCTTGGGCTTTCTCTCTCATTGCTTGTACAGTATTTCTTGGATTTTCCCAGCTACTAACTCCTGCTCAGTCATCAGTCAGCATGCTCCATGAAACCCTGAACACTCGACTGTGTGGCTGCCNTATGGTATCCATTGGGAATAGCCATGTTCTCTCTAGGACTCTAACACCATACAGAATCTCCTTGAACCTGAGCACGCACCGTGCCTAGCTGGCAAACCTCGGGGTTTTAGTTTTCCACATGAACTCTGCACAGTGAGCAGACTACTTCATACCTAAGTTTTGGTCCTTGTGAGCTCCGTGGTGTGGAGTATTTAGGAGAGAAGTAAGGCAGTCTTGGGCTTTCTCTCTCATTGCTTGTACAGTATTTCTTGGATTTTCCCAGCTACTAACTCCTGCTCAGTCATCAGTCAGCATGCTCCATGAAACCCTGAACACTCGACTGTGTGGCTGCCCTGTGGAAGTGACTATCCCACGGGCTATAACTTCAACTGCCCATCTTTCTCCTCTCCCTGCCTTTCTGATCATTGAGCCACAGAAGTCTGTCATCTGTGCCTGATTTATAATGGACAGGAAGCAAAGGAGCTTGGCCAGTCTTATCACATTACATAGCTATAATGAGGAAGCCTTCAGAAGCTGTGCCACGATACTTAGTCTTTGTTAACAAAATTCGGTGAACTATCACAAATTCTTGAAGAACACAGTAAAGATTAAAAAGATGATGAGTTTATCCTAAATGAGAAGATGATGATCAATGCCTTTCCCTTCTCTTCCTTTTTTTGAGAGGTGTTTTTGTTCTCTTTAAACTCTGCAATAAGACATCATAGTGTCCACTTCATTATACATTATGGGTCAGAGGAATAAATCTGAACAGAACCAAATCTACCTAAGCTTGAACTTGTTAAGTAAAGAAAGCTACCCAATTCTGTATCAGTAGTTAACAGGTTTTTCTATAAAGGACCAGATAGATTTTAGCCTTTGTGAGCCAGTCACTCCATATGGCTATTCTTCCCTTGTTCTTGTAGCATGCTAGCAAGCACTTCTAATGTATTAGTGTCTGGGAATAGTTTCCAACCAATAAAGAGTCATTGAGATAAGCAAGAACCCATCAGGATTTAGCTCATACTCTGCAATTTTTTTTCAATCATGAGATAGATCATGCTGGGTATTTTAAATGAAAGATCAGAGATACAATTATTGAATACATATCAATGGTTAGTCAAGGAAAATAAAGAACCAGAAAAGACTATGGCTGAAGGGAAGATTAGTAGAAAAGATCACGGAAGACACAATGTGAACATTTTGAGAGGTCTGGAGGTGTAGCCCAGTGTTAGAATACCAGAGGAGGAGTTGATCTGGGGGAAAGGGGAGGTAGGAGGTAGGGACTTGGAGAAATGGAGGAGAGGGAACTGCACTTGAGATGTAACATATGAGAGAAGAATAGAAGTTTCTTTAAAAGTTGGCTAAAGGTTTGAGTTATCTCTTTGTAGTGGCATTTCAATTGTTTCTAATAAATAAAGACTGCTTGAAAATCTGAGAGTAAAACAGGCCCACTGATCAACGTTACAGACCAGGTAATAATGGCAACACACACCTTTAATCCCAGTAGCCATGCTAGTTGCCAAAGAAATCAGGCGATGTATGCCTTTAACCCCAGTCTAGAGAGAAATATAAGACTGGGGAGACACAGTCTCATTCTGAGATTCTGGGAGGCAGAATTGACATTTCAGACCCTGAAGTCAAGGTAAGAACCAGTGGCTGACTGTTTTGCTTTTTGAATCTTCAGGTTGAACCCCAATTTCTGATGCTGAGTTTTCATTTAATTGTGCTTCATTTGGTGCCCGACTTTTTGGGGTATAAATTCACGAAAGTGCCGTTTGCCTGAGGTTTTTTTTCAGCCACCAGCCCAGGTCAGAGTTGGGATTTGGAATTCCAGCTCTAGGAGCTGGACCCAAACCTAGTCACCTAGGTTTGGGAGAAAAACTAGCACTCCCAGATTCCATCTGCAAAGGCTTAGTGTCATGTAAAGATGAAAAATACACAGAGAATCTGGATACTGTCTGTTATTGTATTGTCTTTGAATTGTTTGACTGCTGAGGAAGGAGCAACAGCTGTTAAAAGACATTTGATTATCAATGCTGCCGATTAATCCAACCTATACATTTTGAAAAATGCCTTGACTTCAAAATTTAAGTCAAAAGATATGTTACTTTGAAGAAGAGGTTTTGCTTTTCTTTCTAAAGGAAATGAGAGTCTGTGGATTCATTCTTGGTTAAAAAAAATGTTTGATCAAAGAAGATCCCCTGAAAAGTCTTCAATGGTAACAGATGACCTAGATGATCCAACGTTTCAGAGTACATTTGTTGCAATTTCCTCTGAGTTCTACATCCAGAACAGCTTCTAGACTGCTGGCTGAAATAATCCAGCCTCACAGAATATTCCAATAAGGACAGAGAGAAGAAAGGAAAAGAAAAAGGGGATATAAATATAAGATATGAAGGTAGATTAAAGAATCTACTCTGAAAAGAAAAGAGGAAGATATAGATATGATAAGATAAAAAGGTAAATTATTAAATCTACTTTTTAAAAGGAACTATTAGTTTTAAATGTTTTACATTAGTTTTACTTTTGTATATTGTACGTAATTTTGTATATTGATACAAATTTGAGATTAATTTTGTTAAAATGTATTGTACATACATTTCTAATCTTGTTCAAGGTATTATACCTATACAGCTCATTTAACAATGTAATACAAATTTATAGTCCTTGAAAATTATTATTATCAATTGTTTAGGATAATAAAAAATATAGGTTAGTAGTTAATCGCCTAGTATAATAGAACTTGTATGTTTTCAAGGTCAAATAAGTAATAATTTATATAGATAGGTCATCTTCAAACACTTCAGAGATCTCAAAATTATGGCATTTACAATGTTTCAATAACCTAGGTTCTTCTTTTTTTATGACAATGAGACATGTCTTTTCCTTGCAGCACCAAGCTACTTCAGAGAAGATAATGGGCATAGAAGGAACTCCACAGGGAGTTTACTTTCTTTGAGGCAAAAGTAAGCCACTGGGCAAGAAAATATCCCTGCCTCAACTGCTGACATTATGCTGTCCTAATTAGATGAACAGGAAACAAAATATTTTCACAGAAAAGTCTGTCGAATATGCTAGGCCTTTAGGCCATAGATGGATGCGCCAACTTTGGATGACTGTCCAGATGACTGTCCAGGCAGCCAGCTATTTCTGTCATTACTCTCATTTTTTGGAAGTCACTTGCTTCTGGTCATCCTTACAAATCAGGTTATGGTAACGCACACCTTTAATCGCAGTAGCCACAATGACACGCACCTTTATTCTAGTAGCCACACTAGTTTCCATAGAAATCAGGTGGCGCATGTCTTTAATCCCAGTGGTGTGCACCTTCAATCCTAGCCCTAGAGAAGAATTTAAGATGTGGGGAGACAGTTCTCAGACACAGTCTCATTCTGTGAGTCTGTGAGGCAGGATCGTCATTTCAGACTGAGGTCAAGGTAAGAACCAGTGGTTGGCAGTTTTGCTTTTTGAATCTTCAGGTTGAACTGCAATTTTTTACCCTGAGTTTTCATTTAATTGTGCTTCACCTCTTCTTAATTATGTATTAAAAGTTAGTCTCCAGTGATAAAAATCATAGTGTTTTATGCATTACACACCAATATCCTATAGTCAACTTAGCCAATATTTAAAAAGATAATTAAATAGCATTAATATTTTCCCAACAAGAAGTAATTATAGGAACAGGAGAGAAGACTCAGAGTATGGTTTCCAGCACCTATTTCAGACAACTCACAATTGCCTTCACTCCTGGTGATCTGAGACCCTGTTCTGGTTTTAGCGGGCACACACACAAACACACACACACACTCGCACGCATGCACGCATACACACATACACACATACACACACACATACACATACATACACACACATGAACACACAAAAATATTATAATGTGACTCCTATTGGGGCTCCATTTCCCTTTGTAATTATAAATAAGAACAAATCTATGGTTATACTCACAAGTCTATAAATCCTAATCTCTAACATGTCAGGCATCTCATTACTCCTTGTTACTAATAATATTTGGTTCAAGAGAAAAAGAAAATGTTAAAATAAAAGTTAAAGTAATACTAAGGTGTTATTCTATTTATTGTACTATATGACTTTCAATTTACTTCCCCAAACTCAAATATAATAGCAAGATAACACAACACAACAGATCATATTGTTATCTACAAAATCATGATAACTCAATTACTGAAGACAAAAACTTCTTAAAATTTAAAACTAGCATTTCCTCATGAGGTTATAGCTATAAAACCAAACTGACTAAACAGAAATCAAAATTTAAAATTGGAAAAGTAAATTAAACTTTTAAATTAAAAAATAAATGATTTAAGTGCTCTAAAATCAAACAAAACATATCATAAAGTATAAATATTTATAGTTATAAACTACATATACTAAACTTATTAAAAATAAACATGTACTCAACTTATTAAAACATGGTTTTTAGTTGTTTAAAAATACTGCTAACCTCATCTTCTACATTTACATCTTTAGGCTATACCGTCATCTTTGTCATCTTTATTATCTTAACTCTAGCTACAATAATCATATTACGTGTCACATGTAACTATTATGTCAAAGAACCAAATGAGTAAAAGTCCTGCCTAGATCATACTAACACATTAATTTGATATGAACCAGGACTTAAATCTTTTTTGTTTGTTTGTTTGTTTTTTGAGACAAGGTTTCTCTGTGGCTTTGGTGCCTGACCAGGAACTAGCCCTTGTAGACCAGGCTGGCCTCGAACTCACAGAGATCCACCTGTCTCTGCCTCCCAAGTGCTGGGATTAAAGGCACGCACCACCACCGCCCAGCGGACTTAGACCTTAATGCCATCACCCAGTGATTTAGACCTTAATGATGTCACCCATTACCTCTCTCTCCTGAAGAGTGATTGCCTTCTTTCTTGCTCATCTCTGTCAGATCCTAAGAATTAACTGCCTGGCACCATGGCACATAAGAAGATACTTTGTCTCTGAATACACAAAATAGTTTGTCTATTCAATGGGGGGAACTGTAAAGTAAATTTCACATAAAAAGAAATTCCACAGCTATTTCAAACTTGGATGATTGGGTAGAACTAGAATGTTGTAGGTCCAAAGCCAAATTATCTTGGGCCATCTTAGCCCCTGAAGTGGCCGTTTATTGTCTAACTTGGTGTGTAACTCAGCATCTTTGCGGCTGTGAGAAAAACTTTTTAGGAATGTAGAAAGTGACCCTTAGCTTCCACCATCCCCAAAGCTAAGAATATCATCAGAAAACCATCTGAGCCCCACAGAAGAAATTCCCCACTTTACTGTAACCCAGTTACCTTATATACCAACCAGTGCATTTGAGAAATATCTGGATTTATGGGGTGTTTATTGTTGTTCTGTAACTATAAAAACTTCATGAAATTTTTAGTGTCAGATGTGGAATTTGGAACAATTCAAACCTATCTTCCCAGGCCATGGTCACTCTGATGTATCTCCAAAATAAACTCTCTCACATCCCCTTGATGTGAGAGTTGTGCTGAGACCACCTCTTGACTACCTACCATGTTTGTGGGCTCCTCAGCAATTGTTCCTCAGTTCAGCAGAATACACCATAATCCTTACTGCATTACCGTCTTTTTCCATAAAACTGTTCCTTTGTTTCTATGTAAACATAGAGGCTAAATATGTCATGTCCCAAAATATCATACCCACAGGTCACATTCTAACAAGGATATTTGTTCTGTGGAATTTTCCATGTGCCCTTTTATCCAGAGGTATGCACAAAAGTTTCCAAGCATAGGCCCCAGCCCAAACTACAGAACATAGAATGCCTTGTAGCTTAATTGGCACTATCAACTGACATTTTTGTAGTGCAACAATTCCCTATCCTTATGTACTCCTAAGAGACTTTGTGAGAACATCATTTTGCAGTTCCTGAATGAATAAAGGTTTGCCTCCTATCCCAATGTACTACTGCTATGGATGAACATTTTGTCTGAAAGATGATCAAGTCTCATACACCTCTTGAACCATTATTCCTCCCCAAGACCTAATATTCTTATCTGTATTACCTCAGAACCCCCAGTAACACAGGGATTGTGCCTCTGGGTCTCTGTTGCCAACAATAACATCAAATGATGTGCTGTAAATGTATCTGAGATTAGTTAGTTTCAACTAGGCGTGGAAAGATGCATGACATAAAAATGACTGTCAAGAATGAAGATGTTCATATTAACATAGTTCTCAAAAGAAGAGGCATAGCACACAAGGTGGCTACATGAGGAAGACCAAGGTGAGGGAAGAGGTAGGAAAAGGAGAGAAAAGCCTAGATAAGAGCCTGGACTCTTGTTCCCACAGGATGGAGAAGGAGTAAAGTGAGCTGCCTTAGAATGGGTTTGTCTGAAATTTTTCTGGCTGTTCTGGGATATATAGCAATTAATTATAGTTAATAATTATCAGTTGGCACTTGGAGCTGAGGTATTCAGAACAAAGCAATAGTGTCACATGAATGATGTGCCTGCTAAAGGGGGTGCTGGATTGGTTGGTGTCTGTATGAAAGGAGTACTTGCCACGGAGTCATTGGGTGTCTCTAGGAAACGGCTACTGTGGGTGTTATAGGCTATCTGGGGTCTAGATGGCAGAACATGAAATAAGCAAGAAACATGGATGATACACCTGGGCAGCTTGAATAAAACAGGGATTTGCTGAGAGGATATTGATTGGGCAGCTCACTGAATTAATGGGAAGAACATAAAATTAGCTTGGGAAGTGGACAGGATTTTAGAGAGGCTTAGGAATGAAAACCCAGCCCAAATCTCGTCTATAGTCACATCTATACCACATGAAGTCACTGCTGGGACAATAACTTTGGAGCTCTTTCTTGGGCAGGAGCTTTTTCTCATTGCAGCAGTGAGGAAGGGTTTATTGGAAGAATCCAAATATTTATGGACGTATTCGGTGTGGATTAAAATATGGAATAGAGTGTAAATCTCATGTTATGAAAACAGTATGTGTGTGTGTGTTTGTGTATGTGTGTTTGGGTGTGTACATAAAAGTGGCAAAGCAAGAGATTATAAGGAACAGCATTCAGACATTTTACAGAGTATGGTGATTGGTGGGGAATTGTAGAAGAAACAAGCATGTCCCTGGGATTTGGAGCTGAAGACAATCATGCTGTTGCAGGTGAGTGTATTGACCCTAGAATATCTAAGCGTCAATACCCAGGGACGGGGAGGGAGGCGGCTCTGGAGCTGGGGATGTTAAGGAAACTGGGTAACTGCAGATGGGGCCTTCGTAAAACTTGATTAGTGCATGGAAAGGGGAAGAGGAGCTGCTGGATTTAGAGATGACTAATGTGATGGTTTGGTTGTGATTTGTCCCCAGAGGTTCCGTTACTGAAGGCTAAGTAACCCAGTGTGATGCGCTGAGGCAGTGAGGCCGAAAGGAACCTAATGGAAAGTGATTTGTTCTTTAGGGACTCATAATTCTGTTGAAAGTGAATGTGCTCTGCCTCTTGAATTCGAATCTCTCTGCTTTCCATCTCACCATGACGTCACTTTTGTTCATGTTCCCACCCTCCTGATCTGTCTGCTATAAGTTCTCTATAGACGCAGGCTGATCTCCACATTTGCCCCGACACCCCAGACCCGTGAGTGAAATAAGCAACCTTCAGCATTCTTTCAGAGGCACACAAAATGGACTAAGACAAGTCATGGGAGGATCTGGATGGCAACCGGGAGTTAAGGAAATGGCTGCAGCCCGTGGCCAGGAAATGATATTAAGATACAGTTAGATGGAAAAAGAGCTAGATTGAGGTAGTACATTAGTTTAGTGTTAAGCGTGCCCAGGGAAGCATAGGCGGCAGTATGGAGCGCTCACATATGTGTGACAGGGAGCAACACAGCTTCCGGCATTTCCTCAACCGCTTCCCAGTTTCCTGCATTCCAATCATGATGAATACAGATTTGCAAAGGCTCAAGTTAGTCCAAGGAAGTTGGTGCCGTGTAACCTCTAGTCTTTGTCAGCTCTCGCGAGACGAAAAATGTCTGTCATATGACACCAGATCATGATCTAGCTGAAAAGCCAGAGCAAGGTAGGAAGGAAATGTGTGAGGTCCTCTCGGCTGACCTGGAGCTGAGATGCCACACAGCACTGATGGCAGAGATAGAACACAGCCGTGAGCCATAAGACCCTCCCTCGAAGCAGCTGCATTCATCCATTGTTTTATTAGTATGTAACATTTGTCGTGTGCTTCTTTATTGTGTTTTGAATCAGGTGAGAGTTTGTGACATCTCAGGTGTGTTGGGTGTTTTCATAGTGGGGAAGTAGGAGGGTTGTTCTGAGTCTACATGGAATGGAAGTGTCTGGCATGTACTATTTTATAAACAACAGTGAAGATCCCGATACATTTCATACCTCAGAGTACGGCCCAGGATTTAGATTTTCTCACTCCCTCCTTTGGTTTCTACTTCAAACCAGAAGAATGGAAATAATGAGTAAATCTTCTTCTCCTTTGAGCTACTGGAACCTGTGGATGCCTGTGTGCTGTGTGTCTGTCAGCACAAAGTACACACACACACACACACACACACACACACACAGTCCTAGCCAATCCCAGGTTCTGAAATACTTAGCTCCTTGGAGATTTAATTGCTGCTGACCTGGTTTTTCTCCCTCCTCTGCCTTAACCCTAGGTCTCAAATCCCATCCATCTTCATGGTCCCCACCAGGTTTGATTAAACTCTGCTGCAGCCCAACTTCTATCTTGGCTGACCCACTCACAGCCAAATAGGTGCAGAGAATGCAAAATGCAGAAGAGCATGCAGGAGGCTGTACGAGCTCTGAGCATGGTGAGATGGGTCCTGACAAGATTTATGGGCCCTATATCACTGCTGGAAGGCTGGAGGTGGTAAAACGGGAGCACTGTCAGTAATTTATAGGAGGTTTTTATGACAGACTTCTAGATTGAGGATGAAAAAGATGCCATTAAAACAAAACCAAGCTATCCAGGTTGCTTTTGTAAACAACTGGTCTCTCTACACAGCCCCAGGACCACGCAGTTCATAATTCTCAGGAAGTTGAAGGGATGCTGACTCCAGTGGACAAATCCTACCTTAAAGCTCCCAAGTGGAACTGGGCAAAAGGCAGAGAGGAGAGATCTATTGAAGAAATCGAGACTTCCTTCTCTTTCTTCCTCCATCATCCAGAAGGCATTATGACCTTCAAGAGGGGCTCTCTACCATCTATCAAACATGAATAATCATACATGGGGTTTTCAGCTCTATTCTGGACTGTTACCTGGAGAACACAGTGCACAGAAAATACACAATGTCAGATCCTAATGGTGTTTGCTTGTTTCTCACATTCTAGTGTAAGAACTGCTGTTAACCTCCCTACGACTTTAATGTAGCTTTTCCCTGGGTCAGATCGGGACCATTGTAGTAACAGAAATTAATAGAAAAACAAATATAGTCTAGAGTGAAGTCTTTGCCACAGTCCACTGAAGGAGCATCTCTGTGACTCGCTGATAAGAATGTTCTCCTACTTAGCTCCTCATACAAGCAGCCTAAGTCTATTCTACCTCTCAAATACTAAAATCTATCCTAACAACCTGGTCCAACCAGAATTGTTATCCATCTTCGTCTCTTTCCTTTCCCCTACACGTGGGCAACCATTTTTCTCACCTCTAACTCTTTGCTATCACCAACATAAACTTGAGTAGCCACTTCACTTTCCTGTAGCCAGTTTTTTCCTAATTATAGACTATACTTTCATTCATCAATAAACTAAGAGACAGTCTTTCTTCTGTTGCCTAAGGGAAGATCAAGTCACAGATGACGTCCTCTGGCTAGAGATGAAATTAAAGACTAAGTCTGAGTACCAGGACGGGATGCATGTTTTGCCTCTGCTTCAGAGGAACAGAAACAAGTGACAGACACCATCTTATGGAAACTACCTTAAATGTGCTAAAATTCACTTCCGTGTTTAACATCAGTCAGTCAGTTTTGAAGCCTAGTACCTCACTGACTTCAAGGACTTAACTGCTACACCACGCCATAGCTGGAACACAGAGCTCACAGCCAAGTGAAGCTTCGCTGCCAGGACCTTGCCTGCTGTATTTCCATGTGCCCAGCCTGCTTTTGAGCTTCTGGGTTTCATTTCTCTCCTCTGAGTCCAGCTTTGATCTCTACTCTGCTCTGTGAGATGACTCTGTATTCTGGTGGGAGACTAGAGGCAGGGAGAAGCCCTTGCTGGAATACAAAGAGAAGAAGAATGTTTTTTAATAATCAGCACCTGAAATTAAATAGGCACACTGAGCTGCATTGGGCTTGAAACCGCCTCACTACAATACACTTGCTGGCTGCACCAGTGCACCCTCCACCCAGGCTCCCTCTTTGCTGTTGATTCTAGAGTTCAGAGGCATTCTCTTCCTTTTCCGTCTCCCTTCCATGTCCAGTCTCTACTCTTTAATGTCTTGCCGTAGAACAAGTAGCTTCCAGGCAGTCTCTTTGCTGGCCCTCCCTTGCATTCTACCACCATAGATATTAATCTGACAGTAACGGTGGATGGGATGAATCCAGGTTAGGATCTCCAAAGGGAAAGAGACTTTCAGGACACAATTACCTTGGCCCCTGATGACAGCCACTGACCTATGCAGGTAGCTTATCCATGTCAAATTGTGTTGGGAGTCACATGGCCCTGTGTACTGCAGAATGTCTTGCAGACTCTTTCATGAAGCAGGAACCCCAAAGGACCATCTCACCTTTAGGCAAGTTCAGCAGTCATTCCTCTGTGTGTCCTGCATGTCCAGTTAAGCAGTCCAGGCAAGAGCAGTTTCTTGCCCAAATGGCAAGCAAACTCCATAAAGAGCTTCTTCAATGTCCATCATCCTCTTGAAGTAGGTTGGTGCTGACAAGAGCAGATGTGTCTCATTGTCATAAAAAGTCCTATATTCTTAAGACACTTTAAATGCCATATTCTATAGTCTTTGAAAGATTTGAAGAATCCCTATCCATCTGAAATACATCTCTGTACA
>LOEQ01001588.1:221510-252837 GCA_001685075.1 Bramus lutescens
GAGCTAATGGGCCAATCAGTTTTATAACTTATGGAGATCTCTGTGTGATTATCTTTGGGACATGCTGGCTGTGGGGTACTGGGCGGGACAGAAACCCCACCAAGCAGGCCCCTTCATGTTACATTACACCATGAAGAAAGATACAGCTGATAATTCTTTTGACTTCCTCAAAGCCAACAGACTCTCAAAACATGAGAGTCCATATGACTCCCTCCCAATGAATGATTCTAAAATGACTTGACATAGGCTAGCCATTTGGGAAGACAGACTGAGATAAAAGAGAATGTCTCTGTAAGATTAGGCTGTGGACTATCCTGTAGGGCATTTTCTTAATTAGTGATTGATTTGGGAGGTCCTAGTTCCCTATGGGTGGTGTCAACCCTTGGCTGATGGTCTCGGGTTCTACAAGAAAACAGGCTCAGCCAGCCATGAGAAGTAAGTCAGCAAAATTCCTTCCTGGTCTCTGCCTCAGCTATGCCTTCAGGCTACTGCCCTGCTTAAATCTCAGCTAATTTATGGACAAGTGAGTGAAATAGGACCACTCCCAAGCTGCTTTTGGTCACAGTGTTTCACCGCAGCAATAGAAGCCCTAACTAAGACACTTGACTGTGTGGGTTTCTTCTCCTCTCACTCCTTTCCTAGAAATTGCTTCCTAATAAAATGTTGGAGCTCTGAGGCTTGAAGGTTGGGTCCTGACAACCCTTGAAAGCTAGGTTCAGCCACCTGTCTGTCCTCAATTGGCCAACTAAACTGACAAGAAATAGATAAAAAGAAGCATTAGATTTCTTCACTGTGACTGACTACATTTCACTTAATGTGACACTCCCATGCCCACCTAAGTACATCCCTGGGTCACTAATGTGAAGTTTAGATTTAAATATAGGGCAAAATCTATGCATAATTACACAGTCGTGATCAAGGAGTGCCCTGACATTCACTGACCCTTCTTTGTATAAGCTTGGGTTTCTCAGGCAAGGTAGGCACTGATTTGTTGTCAGAACAGCATTTAATAACTTCTTGCAAGGCAAGTTCCTCTTCTGGTTATGTCAAGCTTCAGCCTTTTTCTTCAGTCTCCCAGAGATTCCTGAGGAAACTCCATTTGTTTGGGGTGAGCTGTTTTAATAATCTAGCAGACAGAGGGACACAGTGTCTCTCTTTAGATGATTGTCATGCTTGTCATGATGGTTGTAAAGGTTGTACCAGAGGAGCTTTTGCCTGGGTCCTACTTGGTTGGGGAAAACAATTTATGGCAATTAACTTAAATTTTAGCAAATGTTTTTATCAAAATGTTTTTCCTTATAAGTGGGAAAAGATAACAATGTGTATCTTAGAAAAATGTAAATTTATGCAGAAGGGTTCAACTTGGAATGGCTGATCCAGGAATAAAATAACTTTTTTTTTGAACAAAGTCAGAATCTCCTGGTTCAGTCTCACTGCTGCCATCAGGACGAATTTCTTTGTTTCAAAGTCACACATGCAGCCTGGGAAGATATATCTTTGTCTCTGGCATGTGTACTACTCCAGCAATATAGAAAAGTAGTTATGAAGAGAAAAGCCTGGGGCTGGAAGGCCAGCTTGATAGCTGTCATTGTCTCCATGGCTCTATGATACAAAGGATTTCTTAAGGAAATTTGAATGTCGGATAGGCAAAGACAAGAGGTAGTCACATGGAAAACTAATGCACACTGTCATGGGTTTAGGGTTACACACACAAACCAGGAACCAGCCACATGGTCAAGTTCAAGATCAGTTCATTATTTTTCAAACAAAGCATTTTTCTATAAATATTTCAGTTCTGTAGGGTTTCTTAGTGGAATTTGTTAGAAATGAGAAATTTCTCAGCCTCACAGATCTTGCTTCAAGTCCTGTTCAACCAGAATCCACATTTTTTCTTTTTCTATCTTCTTCTTTTCTTACTCCCTCACTTCCTCCAGCTCCTCCATCTTTCCCCCATCCCACTCCCCATCCATTCCTCAGAGAAAGTAAAGCTTCCCATGGGGAGTCAACAAAGTCTGGCACATCACTTTGAAGCAGGACCAAAGCCCTCCCCACTATATCTAGGCTGAGCAAGGTATCCGTCCAAAGAGAATGGGCTCCAAAAAGCCAGTTCAAGCACTAGGAATAAATCCTGGTCCCACCATCCATGGCTCCACAGACTGCCTCAGCCACATTCAGCCACATTCAGAGGGCCTACTTTGGTCCTATGCTGCTTCCCCTGCTGTCAGTCTGGAGTTAGTGAGCTCCCATTAGCTCAGGTAAACTGTTTCAGTGGGTATGCCCATCATGGTCTTGACCCCTTTGCTCATATTATCACTCCTCCCTCTCTTCAACTGGACTTTGGAAGCTCAGCCCAGTGCTTAGCTATGTATCTCTGCATCTGCTTCCATCAGCTGCTGAATGAAGGTTCTATGATAACAATTAAGGTAGTCATCAATCTGATTACAGGGGAAGGCTAGTTCAGGGACCCTCTCCACTATTGCTTAGGGTCTTAGCTGCAGTCATCCTTGTGGGTTTCTGGGAAATTCCCTAATGCCAGGGTTCTTGCTAGTCCCATAATGGTTCCCTCACTCAACATATATCTTTCTTTGCTCTACCTCTCTGTCCTTTCCCCATTTCAACCATCCTGTTCCCTCATGTTCTCCTCCCCATCCCCTTCTCCCCTCCCTTCCTCCCCCACCTCCACACTCCCAATTTTCTCAGGAGATCTTGTCTATTTCCCCTTCCCAGGAGGATCCATGTATTTTTCTCTTCAGGTTCGAAAAACCATTCAGAGTCAGGTAACCCAGACACAGAAAGACAAACACAGTATATACTCACTCATAAATGGCTATTAGACATAAAGCAAAAGAAACTAGCCTATACTCCATGAGAAGCTAGGTAACAAGGTAAGAGATATCCTGATTGAGGGAGCTATTATAGGGCTAGCAAGAAAGCTGGCACTAAGGAAATTCCCAGGAATCTAAAATCTACATTTTAAAAAGATTCCCATTTGTGATGCATTGTCCATCTGTCCTGTGTGCAAACAAGGTGGGCCCTTAAAATGTGTCATAGAAGACGCTCTATTGGGCCTTTCAGGGAGTAAGAGAGAAATGATTATTATCTCATTGTAATAAGGTTCTTTAATTTTTAATTAATCCTGAAACTGGTCATCCAATAAAACCATTCTTTCCTTAGAACAGCTGCATTTTCCAAGAGTGAATTTTCTTGCATAACTGAGCTGATTTTGGATCCAGCACCTATAGTCTCTCACAGAGAAAATAATAGAAATATTATCTTTTAAGAACAAAGTAAAAAATTATGCAAAGAAAAACTGTGGATAGCCAATACTTTAAAGGAACTGAAATATTACCTAATGAGAAAACTAGCCAACAGATTGATTTATAGTGTTGAAAAAATATTTCCATACAAGTTGAAGGTAATAAACGAGGGTTGGAGTAAGCATTGCCTGTAAGCTAATAATGGTAGAAGTAATGTCCTTATCAAACTGTTCATATTACCAAAACTAAAGCCCATAGAAGAACAAATACCACCTGGAAAAAAATCTTATTACTAATTTTTCATGTCAGAAGAAAATGTGCACAGACCAGGTGATTTGACTGGAGCAAAAGAAACTAGCCTGGATTGTTCAGGCTGACCTAAAAGTGTTCACTTCCATCCTTTCAAGAGTGGAGGGGGGGAATCTTGGGAAAAACTGGAATGAAGACGGTGTAAAGGTGGCACAGAGAAAGAGGAAGGCGGAGATCAGAGAAGAGAACTGGGGCGTGGGGTATGCAAGACGTGAGAGAAGACAAGAAAGAGAGAAAAAAGAGTAAAAAAAGATATGGGAGTGAGAAAAGGGTAGAAGAGAAAGACAAAAGGGGAGAGGAAAGAGGAAAAGAGACAGAAGAATGGAGAGAAAGGAGAAGCATAATATAACAAGCCGAGGAATTCTGCTAGCCACCAGAACTTGCATAGACCCCAGAGTTCTGGATAGGGATGAATAACCACTTGACTTCAGACTTCCGGCTTCTAGGACTGGAGAAAATAATTTCTTATTGTTTTAAACCTTCTGGCTTGGGGTCATTTGTTACAGTAGCCCCAGGAAAATAAAACAAGCACAGAACTCAAGCCCACAGTCCTTGAGGGCTATTTAATGCCTTTCCATGCACACCAAGAGAAACAAATATTCATCTTCAATGGGCTAGATTAAATAATAATAAACATCATAAGCTTTGGAGATTCATTTATCAAAAGCTAATATATTTTAAGGTTTCACCAACATAATTTTCCCCCCAAGAACTGTAAGCATTGGTTTATATTAGGAAGAAAAATGTTAAAGGTAAGGGATTTTTGATCCTGACTTGAATGTATATTTTATGCAGCTCAGTTTTGTATTATTTACAACCACTTCAAGGTTAGAGATAAATGTCAGTAAACAAGAAACAATAAGAATTACTTAACAGAAAAAAGAAATAACTGAGAGATGGAAAGAGGTATCTTTGCAACAAGGAATAAAATTTAGATGTATTGAAGGCGTTTCATGGAGATTACGAATTGTAAATAACAGCTTCATCATTCCCACCCAGGAAATACAACTCTCTTGGGGAAAGCACAAGGAGCAACAGAACCATGAGTGCTCTATCAAGCATTATTTACCTTCTCTATGACGAGGCTGCTATGGGAGGGGCTCCTCTGGCTCTCTGTCCAAGTATCGTCAGATTCCAAAACTTAAGTTTTCTAAAATAAAAATTTTAGAAGCTAAACCTAACTGCATTCTATGATGACATCTATTTTTTAAAAAATCCCATATTATCATTTTGTATCACAGGCAAGTTTAAGGGAATTGTCCTTTCTATAACAGTGGTTCCCAGCCTGGGGTCATGACCCCTCTGGGGTTGAATGATCCTTTCACATGGGTTGCATATCAATATCCTCTATATCAGAAATTTACATTACAATTTGTAACAGTAGAAAAATTACAGTTACAAAGAGCAATGAAAATAATCTCATGGTTGGGGTCACCATAACATGAGCAACTAAATTAAAGGATGCCAGCATTATGAAGGTTGAGAACCACTACATTATAATATCTAGAACCAATGCAAGCCTCCCTGTTAAGTCAGCAGCACACAGTAGACTAGAAGTTGATATGGAGTGTCACAAGGCAGTGGGGCTTGCCCCATTCACTCCCAGTGATGGTTCAACTGAAAATATGCATGAGCTCGATGTTTATGACAGTGGCATGGGGCCATGTCCCAATCAAAAATCCTTCTTTTCACATTTTATTCAGCTTTACCACCAATCTGCATTTATGTGAATTAACAAGAGGCATGTGCATGATAAATAAGAAGGCACACATTTAGTTTACTGATAACAAATATTGTGTCTAATAAGTGATGTTTGGGGATAGTACATGTAGCCCTTAGTTATTAGTCTATAAAGTTGAACCCCTATTGATTTAATAATCTAGGGAAACTTATATTTAATTTTTATGAAGAAGGTAATGCAATAAATCAGATAGTTGACTATGTTTCTTTGAATATATTATACTCTTGTATTCTCAGAGCATTTTTGCAAATTAACCATCAGTATTCCTGTTTAAAATATGAATACTCTGGACTTCAGTGTGTGACTTAGGGGTTATAACTGGTCTTAATGTCTTTTCTAAAAGCATTTGTCCTCAGTTATTTATGCCAAACAGCCTTAGAGTCGTACAGTTTCCAGTCTCTAGATATAATCCTATGACTCTGTGATAACAAGCTGAGGAGCCATATTGGAAATCAAAGTGAATAAAGACGTAAATATGAGGGGCTTTGCATTCGTTTCATTGCTTTGTGAAAAGCTCTCAGAAAGCAAGCTAAAAGAACCAGGCCCCAGGTTGCAAGCTTATAATTCCAGCTACTCCAGAGCTGAGGCAGGAGGATTGCAAATTTAATATTCATCAAGGCTAAGGATCATGTTTAAATCTTGGTTAGACACCTTCATGAGGTCTTGTCTCAAAATAAAATAATAAAAATGCTGGGGATATATCTTAGTGATAGAATTTTTGTCTAGCATGACCTACATTTAATCTCCATTCTGTGTGGGTAAAAAGTTAGAAAAAGAAAGAAAGATAGGTTTTCAAGGAAAGTGTGCCTGATCATGGTGTCTCCCCTGCCGGGAGGAGTGAAGGGAGAGAAAACTGTGGGTAGGGTGTATTATATGAGAGAAGAGCCTATTTCATACACACACACACAAACACACACATACACACACAATCACACATACACATACAATCACACATACACACACATACACACACATACACACACATATACACACATACACATACACACACATACACACACAAACACACATACATACACACATACACATGCATACACACATACACACACATATATACACACACACACACAGAACCTCTATTCTATTTTAGTGTCATGTGTTTGGAAGTAATATTTCTTTCCAATCATTTACTCCTGTCATAATCAATTTCTACTGTTGATTTGCCACAAACCTAAGGCAACCTGGGAAAAAAGAGCATCAGCTAAGGAAGTGACTGTATCAGATGGACATGTGATGTATTTTAATTTCTAATTTCTAATTACAATTGATAGGTTTTGTATAGTCCACTGTGTTCAATGCCATCCCTAGGCAAAATGATCTGGTCTGTAAAAGGTGACGGAGCAAGCCAATAGGCAGGATTCCTCCAGGCTCTCTGCTTCAGTTCCTGCCTCCAGGTTCCTTACCTGAGTTACTTCCTTAACTTCCCATGATGATAGATAGTCTCTAATCTGCAAGCTAAATAAAACCTTTCTTCCCTGAGCTGCTCTTGGCCATGACGTTTATCACAACTAGAATATCCCTCTTCCTATTTGAGTATAATAAATCTCTTGAGATCATAAGGTGTAGTAAGGAGGTGGTTTGTTTGTTCCTGGCCACTTAGCCCAGAAATAATCACACAGAAAATAAATTATTTAAAACACTGCTTGGCCCATTAGCTCTAGCTTCTTATTAACTAACTCTTAAATATTAATTTAACCCATATCCACTAATCTGTGCATTGCCCCATGGCAGTGGCCTACTGGTAAAGTTTTGGCATGTCTGTCTCTGGCAGAGGCTCCATGACTTCTTTCTGACTCCGCCTCCTTTACCCCAGCATTCAGCTTAGTTTTCCCCACCTAGCTAAGTTCTGCCCTGCTATAGGTACGAAGCAGTTTCTTTATTCATTAATGGTAATCACAGCATACAGAGGGAAATCCCACATCAATAAGGCTTCTAAATATCTCTTGTAGAAGAAGTGTAATTCCTCTCCCCATTTTGGGTTTTGACCATGAATTATGGGAGATAATAAATGATGTTAAACTGGAAATCAGATTACCATCCTTTGATCAGTTTGGATAATTTTCCATTGTACAAATTATGGCCAATTCATTACAGTCACCCTAAAAAGAGCAAGTGGGCCAAGCTGTACTTAAATGTGTATGGAATTTAGATGTTGTTTATGGCATTACAGAGCTGTTACATCTAGATATTTTTCTGCTTCCCTTATTAATTTTATACTCAATTATTCTCAACCTAGAATTATGTATACAGAAGAGCTAGCAAATGAACATAAACATAGGAAAAAAAAACATTTTAGGCACAGTGCCTGAACAATTGACCACCAAAGCATTCTGTCAAGAAGCAACCACAAAATGCATTCAAATAATGTGGAGAATAAAAAAAAAACAAACCTAAAAATGTTGGAGGGAGAACGGCAAAAAGAAAAATATAGTAAAATGAGAAAGAGAAGAAACTACCAAGATGATGCTTAAGCTGTGTTCACAATGACATCTATAGACTGTCATGTGAAAGCCAGCAAGGAGACTCCAGGACAGGCTTCTTCCAACTTAAGACATTGGTGGAAGGGTCAGTTTGTTGGACATGTTCTAAAGAGAGTTATACCCTAGGATGAAAGGTTAATTTTCAATCATTGATGAGAAAAAGAGGTAACCAAGGAAAATAGGAAGAAAAGCAAAATGATTATTAGGTCCAGAGGAGGAAAATATGTCGCATGAAAATTATAATTAATTGTGGTACATCTGTCCCAATATGGATCTATTCCCACAGCATAATGTGGTAGCCAGGGTGTGCCTGTACCAAGAGTAGAGGCTGTATCAGTAGTTGATCTAAGAGTGGGAAACAAATGCTAATTTTCATAATAATGAGTTACTTACAATAAAAACTAAAAGTATATTATTTGGAAATAAAAGATAAATTAAAGACCGTCTGCAAAAAAAAGTTAAATCTTGCTGCCTTTTGGGAACTGGAAAAGGGGAGAAGTCAGAATGTTGTTCTTCCTAACAAGCTTTACAGAAAGGACAACATGGACTCTTGAACTAAATATCATGCATATTTAATTTTTATTTAAGCAAACCCTTATTTAAATATAATAAAGATGTAATTGTTGAGCAAGAAGTTTATAATTTGGAAGGTGATGTATTGTGTTCAGGAGAAAAGACACAAAGCAGTTTTGCTTCTCAGTGTTTCAGGACCTTGTGGTTTTCTGTCAAAATTGCATCTTCAGACTTGTGGGTTGCCTAGGAAACTTATGGCCTTTCTCTTGATTCCAAGTCTTAGTGTTGACTTTCTGCAACTTTTATACTTTAGTTTCCTCAGATAAGAGCAAAAATACCTAGAATGTAAAACTGAAACCCTGAACAAAACCAAAACAAACAGCCGATCTCAAGCATCAGGCTGAAAATACACTATCTCTGAGTCCTGAGACTACATCAAAACAAGGCATCTTGGAATCTGAGCACACTTAGAGATCCAGATGCCCTGCTGCAGCTCTACTTCCTGTTTTGGGTTCATTTTTACCTTTGTTTTTAACATGTTGCTATCCAGAAGTAGCCAGGAAGGCAGTGCGCTCCTACCCAGGTATCCACTACATAGCAGGGTTGCATACTAAGCAAAAAATTAAAATTCAGCATCCCCCAAATTAATTTAGATAACTGAGGGAAAGACTCCATGTGTGTGTGTGTGTGTGTGTGTGTGTGTGTGTGTGTGTGTGTGTGTATGTGTATGCATATCCATCCATGATAGCTTGCTTAATCGGTGTATGTATGTATGTGTGTAAATAGCCAACCATGATAGCTCGGTTAAAGAAAATAGACATGGTTTGTATCAAATCTGTTTTTGCCTATGTCTGTATGAACATACCTATCATTAGTAGAGGAAGATGAAAAGAAGAAGTAACACTAAATGCCATATGGAAACCTACTATTGTAATGTGTCACAAAATATATAGATATAAAAAAGGATTTAAGTGCAGTCACTACATAATAGGGGAAACAATGTGCCAAACAGATATCATACGCTATCAAATAAATCCTCCAGTACCAAGAATAGATTGCATCTTTTTGAATCATTGGCCAAAGCTGTGCCACAAATCTATACTGTTACAGTCTATTCCCAATGCTATTGGTTTCCCTTCACAGCTGACAGTAGATAAGACCCTGTTGTTAGAGCTACCACATACTTATGTCATAGGACATGGAGAAATCAAGCTGGTGCTCAACAAGAAGCTTTACCCATACTGAATAATGTTCATAGTGCTGGGGTGCTACACATGCTGCTGGGGAGAAAAAGGAACTTTTGTGTAATGTTTTTCTCTTTTATTCTTCAGCTTTGTACTTTTGGGAGGGAGCCCACCACACAGCTCCCAAATAAATCACACAGAGAGGCTTATTCTTAGTTATGAATGTCTGACCTTAGCTTGGCTTGTTTCTTGCCAACTTTTCTTAACTTATCCCATTTATCTTTGGCCTTGGGACTTTTATCTTTCCCTATCCCTGTATACCTTTCTTTACTTCTTATTCTGTGTCTGGCCGTGTAGTTGGGCAGCTGGGTGGCTAGCCCCTGAAGTTTCCCTTCCTTTCTCTCATTGCTCCTCCCATCTTCCAGATTTCTCCTTCTCTTAATACTCTCTGCATGCCTGCCCTGCCCATCCTTGCTCTTGCCCCACTATTGGTCATTCAGCTCTTTATGAGGACCATCAGGTGTTTTAGACAGGCAAAGAATCACAGCTTCACAGAGTTAAACAAATGCAGCATAAACAAAAATTACAAACCTTAAAATAATATTCCCCAATAAATCAGCCTTATCCAACTATAAATCCTATGTCACTAAAATAGTGAACTGCCTACAAAATATACCCACTGGTGCAATGATATTACAAATGTTATGGGAGTAACCAGCAACTTTTTATTGGATTTATTGGATTTAAGGCCTGCTCCATGAGATGGGACCAATACCTGATACTGCTAATGAGGCCAAGAACCAGCTATTACATAGGTCCTTGGTTCTGACAGGCATCTATTATTAATATCCCTGTAGGAGTTTGAAAGAAAATTGACCCCAAAGGGAGAGGCACTATTAAGAGGTATGGATCTGGTGGAGTGGGTATGGTCTTGTTAGAGGAAGTATGCTACTGTGAAGGCAGGCTTTATATACATCTTATATATGCTCAAGCTGCATCCAGTGTTTCAGACCACTTTCTGTTTCCTGTGAGTAGGACTTTCAGCTCTTTCCTCAGCACCATGACTGCCCACATTATGACAATAATTAACTAAGCTTCTGAAAATGTAAGTCACCTCAAATAAAAGTATTCCCTTCATAAGAGTTGTCATGGTCATAGCATATCTTCACAGCATTAGAAACCCTAAGAAACCTACCAAAATAATAATAATAATAATAATAATAATAATAATATCATTTTTAGTGACAAATTACCATGTTCATATATCAGTTCATCGCTCAACTCTCATCAGGGAAACTGATTCTTTCAGTAGATCACAAATAATATAGACACCTACAACTGGAAAATATGCAGATACCAAATGTCTTTGGTGCCCTCTGACTTTAATGAAACCCATCCCTTCACAGTTCAGGGATTAATGCAGAAGAGGAGGTGGAACCATTGTAAAAAGCAGAGATGGTGGCTAACTCTAAGGGTACACAGGAACTCACAGACACTTTGACAGCATGCACAATACATGTACAACTTCAGACTGTATAAAATCGTCTCATGGAGAATCAGAAGTTGGAATAAAGTCCCACTCTTAATCAAGAAGCTGTTTGTAGTAGGTAGCTGTTGAGAGAAGGGAAATCTGCTTTCTTCAGTGAATTTTCTCTGGGATACCAACCACACTCCATGGCAAGTAATGTGATCAGTAGGAACTGATCAACACAAAACGGACTCCGTGGTTTTGCTGTTTTGTGCTTGCTCATGTTTATTTATTTAGTTAAGGGCTGGAGAGATGGCTCAGTAGTTAAGAGCATTGCCTGCTCTTCCAAAGGTCCTGAGTTCATTTCCCAGCAACCACATGGTGGCTCACAACCATCTTTAATGATGTCTGGTGCCCTCTTCTGGCCTGCAGACATATACACAGACAGAACATTGTATACATAATAAATAAAAATTTTTTAAAAAGAGAGGGGGGAGAGAACGAGCATGAAATTGGATGGGTAGCAGGAAACATCTCAGAGGAGTTGAGGGAGGGGAAGAGAATAAGATCAACATATATTACATGAATAATTTAAAAATAAAAATGATCAAAATAAAAACATACCCTCTCAAAGCTGAAGACCTTGATTTCCAGCCTTACAAACCTCAATAAAAAATTATTGTTTAAATAGCTGTTTTTTGAGTAAATTCATCTTTGGGTAGATCAAACACACACGTATGGGCATACACACACACACACACACACACAAATTCACAAAGAAAGAACTACTATGTATTCTGCTAGTAAATATGCAACATCAAATGTTGTCCTAGAGTTCTGCAAAAATTAAAAATCAAAAAACAAAAACAAAACAATGACAAAAAAAACCCTCACTTTTTCTTTCCTTACTACTTGATTAAAAAGCACTGAATCCAGGCATCCTTTTGAGCCTCTCTCTGAATATGAGGCCTGAAATAGTATTTTCTTCCTGAAATAGTAAATTCCAGCTGCACCTATCACAATGAAAACTTTCCTTCTAGACACAAAGTGCCCTGGTTTTACTCCCTAATTTCTGGAACTTCTTCCCCATGGAAACATTCGACCTGAAACACCTCTGCACTTAAAAGTCACAAAAGCGTGGATTATAATTTTCTTGCTAACTCAAAGTACTGGGATCATTCGAAACCTGAAGAGAATATGAAAAGACAAGAAGCAGTGGGCTGAGCAAGGAGCTTCACAGATACTCATCATCACTGAGTAGAAGTAGGAATTCCTGCCCTCCAAGCCTTCTCAGGGCTAAGAGCCCAACAAACTGCCAAGACTCAGAGACTATTCTTTTGAATTAGGGAAAAGCTAGAAATCAGAGACATCTTCACCTTTCAGACAATAAGCTCCATTTCTTTCTTCATAGAGTACAGAATTTAACAAGTAGTGATCTGCAAGAGGCCATTAGTATAGAAGCCATCTGCCAACTCTGCCTAGGGAGAACACTGTTAAAGTGCCTGCTTATGCAAACCTCCCATCCTGCTAATTGCTTATCTTTGCTTCTGTTAACCTGTTTGCTTTGCTTATCTTTGCTTCTGTTAACCTGTTTGCTTGTGCAACCTCTCCCCACCTTCTGAAGATGCTGCAAGAGATAACCAATATGGATGTGGTCTTTGCTTTTAAAAAGCCCTTAACTTAAATACTTAGCACCGCACTTGGTCTCTGACTATCTGAGTATAACCCCAGCCAAATGGAATAAAGACTTTCAGAATGCTATAAACTATGTCTGATTGGTCACCTCTGGCAGGTTCCCCATAACACTATACTTTGCACACTCAAATGAGCCTTCAATAAAAATCAGTAAATTCTGCAAACAAAAAGATTTGGTAAGTACATAATCTCATGCAGCTGTCAAGAGGGAACTCCTTGTCTTTGCTCTTCGCTCTGTAAAAAAGCCAAGTGTAGTGCATTTCTTCTCTCCCTAGGCAGAGTCATTCTGTCTCTGGCTTCCCATCAATGACCAGAAGGTTTTCACAACTATAATCCCCTCCAGTCACTCTACAGACAAAGTTCCATACTTTTATCATCAGGTAACCAATTTTCTTAAAAATACATTCATTATCAAATTTCCAACCTAATTATAGCTACTTTTCCTGAGTGACCTATTATAGTGGACATGTACACAAAATTAAAGTAACTCCTAATGTGGATTTCTGTCATAGTTCTTGATGAGAATCCCATGGGAAACTACCCAGCTCTATTCTAGGAACCCAAGGCCAAGATGCCCCAGCTAACTTACCTATCTTTTCTCAAACTGCCTACTTCTGTGTAACTTTCATTAAACACAAGTACACATAAATGCAAAAGTAATAATAATGACAAAAGGCACATAGATCTTTACTATGTTTAGAAATTGTGTAGTCATTTTCCATTAATATTTATTCTGAATGAGTTAGTCATACTATGGAAATGGATGTATAGATAAACAAAGGCTTATGCCTCCTTTGATGTGGGATTCCCCTCTGTATGCTCTGAATGTGTTTTGTTAACATTGGTTAATAAAGGAGCTACTTTGTTCCTATGACAGGACAATATAGAAAGGCAAAAATTCCAATCAGAGATAAAGTAGAAAAGTAGGTGGAGGTGAGGAGATGCCAGGTAGCTACCGAAGGAGACAGATACTCCTGAACATTACTGGTAAACCACAAGCCTCGTGGTAAAATATTAAATAAGAGGAATGGATTAATTTAAAATGTAAGAGTTAGTTAATAAGAAGCCTGAGCTAATAGGCTAAGCAGTGATGTAAATAATATCGTTTCTGTGTAATTATTTGGGTCTGGGCGACCAGGAAACAAATGAACATTCTCCACCGACAACTCTTCTTTGCCGAGTGACCACCATTAGGGTATGTCTAGACTTATCTCTTCACCATTAACCTTCCTACTTCTCTGGACAAATAAGAACATGAAGGATTAACATGGAGCTTCTAGTGAATCAAGAATCAGTTTTACTTAAAGCTTCAAAATATGCCTTTGCATGTGGGGCTCTTTTGAATAAGAATAGCCTGGCTAATTTGCGCATTCCTCATGTGGCTCTCTTCCCTGGCATTCTGCTGAATATGCACTGCAGAAAGAGGCCTGATTTTGATGAATAGTAACCTAGGAGGCTTAATAAGTGGCACCAGAATGGACAGACACCTGAGGGGGAAAACCAGGTCTTTGTTGATGGATGTCTTTCCCCTGGGACCTGGGGCACTGCTGAGATGCAGTTTTTCCAGCAAGTGGTAAAACGGAAAGATAATTCAAAGCAGTACATGCAAGGCGGGATGAACAATGTGTTTTCTTGACAGCAATGAGAGTGCAGAAGGAATTAGATGAATAGCTGCTTCATGAGGCACTACGGGCACATCGTGGGGGAGATACAGACTCAGAATGGACAGCAAAGTAGGGAGGTGTGGACCAGCTAAGTTCCTGATCATTGGAAAATATCATCCCTACAACCATGATAGCGCTACATTCTCACCCAGACAGTAACTTCTGGTGTTTCTAATAAGCACAGGTTGGTTGGTTGGTTGGTTATTTGGTTGGTTTATTGATTAATCGATTGATAGTCTCACTTTGTGGCCCTGGTTAGACTTGATCTCACAATCTTTTTGCCTTTGCCTCTCAAGTGCTGAACTACAGTTGTGTTTCATCATCCTTGGCCACTATTTAAATTTGTTCTAGGGGATTACATTGAAGGCTTTGCACATCTTAGGCAATCACTGTACTACTGAGTAACATCTCTTGGATCATTTATCTTTTGTTTTAAACAGAAAAGAAAATTTTAAATATGAGACTTTCTAAGCTTCATGGTGTAAGGAAGCAAAAGTCATAAGGAAATATAGTAACTCACAACAGAATTGACTGTTACTCTGTGACTGATGGAGGGAACTCAGTGATCATGTCAGATTTATTAACAGGTGCAAGTCAATAAAGTACTCTCACAATGCAGAACAAGGCTACAATGCCACCAATGAGCTGCTGCTCCTCTAGTTCCCAATGACCATCAGGAAGGTCCAGGCCTCAGCAAGCCCCCCCTCAGTCCAAGAGAGAGAACTTGGCCCCACCCCAGTCGTTTATTTAGGCATTCTGGTCATATATCTTCCTTTCTTAATCCACCCCTTGGGCCAGGTGGCCCCTCACAATTGGTCAGTGGACCTGTGACAGAATTCCCACAGCACTCTTTGGCATACAAATCCTTAACCCTGTGTCAATTGGGCCAATAGATTGGATGTAGTTGAAAGTGAGACACTTGATGGAAGCTTGCCATCAGGAGTTAAAATATCAGAAGCTCACGGTCACACAGCACTTCTGCTGAACCAGTTCCTCTGGGTTTCTGTCTTAGCAATTTGAAGAATAAAACTCATAGATCACAGACATGTATGTTTTAGGAAAAAATCCTTCACTGATTCTATGGCAAGAGATTAAAAGAGACCTTACCATCAAGAGCAGGTCCCAGGAATGGGTTGACATGACACTACTGGATTAAGGACTTTTTACAGCACTTATGGAGAATCTGAGGCACTAGGAAGTTGGGGAGGGCATCCAAAAGAGTCCAATTGGACCAACCATGAGATGTCAAGGTTCCCCTCAGCTTTGTTGGATCCTCACAATACTTTCCAAGCAGTGTCTAGATTGTGTAAAAAGAAAAAAAAATCGTTCATAACAAGAAGCTAGAATACAAACTAGAGTCCCCTTCTGGCATTCCTAGCCTTCAGCCAGAACAGAAACAAGACTATTTTTGGCTTCTAGGTGCCTGACCTAAACTGCATAATCAATTTCTATTGCTTGCTTTTTCATCCATAGTACTATATATTTCAGGCATATTTACCAAGCTTTTCTCCTCATAGATCTGTTTCACTATAATTTTTTGAAAGTAAACTTTTAAATTAATTTTAGAAGGGATGTGTATCTTGTCCACCCAGGTATAAATCACTCTGCTAATTTTTTTTATCTTTTTATTTTCTGACAAAGACTGGAGACTTCCTCCATTGATGTGTGTGCTTTAGTGTTTTAGTACAGTGTTTTATATATTAATCACGTTTTGTTCTCTTTTCTTTCCGATACTGTGACTTATAGGCTTCGATGGCCTTGAAGAGATTGTGTTTCTCAGAGCTACAAAATTTCTAGGCATAGAAAATAACACACTATCCTTTTGATTATTATTATTACGTTGAAATGCATGCATTTACGTGCTTGTGTGAACACATGTGTGTATATATGTGTTGACAGGTATATTCAAGCATGTGTATATGTGAGTGGGTATAAAGACCACAAGACAACTTTGGATGTTATTATTCATGAGTTCGTCACCTTTTTTGTTAGAACAAGATCTGTTCCTGGTTTGACAGGCACCGAGCTGACTCAAACCTCAGAAATCATTCTCTTTTGTTACCTATAGTATTGTTGGGCTTAAAGTGTACTCTCAAAACTGACTTTCATTTTTTTAAATGTGGGCTCTGGAAATCATCCTTGGATCCCCATGTTTGGGTAAGACGCACGTTATTGGCTGATACATTTCCTTAGAATTTACCTGCTTTTTACATGAATATCAACTGATCTACCATCACCTCCTCCATCAACCATTTCTACTCAGGGCCTCTGTCCTCTGCCCTGATCATCACAAAGCCGTGTATCTGACAGGAAGCATACCCAGAACACCACAGACCATGAAAATGGATCTTATGTCTGGTTATCCCATGCTGATCATTTCTTCTCACAATTTGAAGACATTCCAGAAAAAATAAAATAAAAGAATAGTTATGACTATGCCCAACCACTTCAAGGTAATACAAATGTACTCTAAGAGAATAAAAACAAAGAGTAGAATGAAATAAGACAAACTTAATCTAAGATGTGGAAATTGAATTCAATAAGAATTGCTGAAGTAAAACTTGAATTGAAAAAAATCCAGTGAGCCCAGTTAATATCTCAGCAGAGAGCCTCACCAAATTAAAAAAAAAGAAAGAAAAAGTGACTGTATAGAAAACAAAAAGGCTGGAAGACAAGATAGAAAAATTGAACCATTCAGTAAAGAACAATTATATTTTTCTTTAAAAATATGAATGGGAAACAGGAGACTGTTGGAATACCATTAGAAACAAAATGTTCAAGACATAGATATAGAAGAATTATTATTCTGTACCAAAGGCATAAAAAATACTTATAACATAATCATAGAATAAAACTTCCAAAATAGAGAAAGATGCACAGCCAGGTACAAAAATCCTAGACAGATAAAAAAAAAAAACTTCACACAGAGTATTATATTCAAAACATTGTAAACACAGGAAAAAGAAAGATTATTGAAAACATTAAGAGAGAAGGGTCAACTCACCTGTAAATTTAGGTCCATAAGAATAACACCCAACTCTTCAGCAGAAACATTTGGACCCAGAAAAATAGTTTAAGCTAGGAAAATTATAGCTTCAAACCCACACTATTATCATCAGCAAAAAGAAAGAAAGAAAGAAAGAAAGAAAGAAAGAAAGAAAGAAAGAAAGAATCTCATTGAATTGATGAGAAAAGTTTTCCATAACAAAATAGACTAATGGAACTTATTACCAGCTCTAAAGAGAATATTGTAAGGATTACTTCAGTTTGAAGAAACAAATAAACATGTCTAAGAGGTCACAGATACTAAATATACAATCCTAGAACATTTAATTCAAAGAGATCTAAGAAAACACACAAAACACAAATAAACAAAATGACATGAAAATTAATATACATTGTTTAATATTAGCATTCTAAATTCCCTAATAAACAGATACAGACAAGTAGATTGGATTAGAAAATAGACTCCATCATTTTACTACCTCCAAAGTACAGCCCACCTCAACACAGACACCACCATTGAGTAGAAGGATGAAAAAAGATATTTCAAGTAAACGAAACTAACAAGTAGATGTAGCTATTCTAATACCTGACAAAATAGACTTCAAATCAAAAATAGTCAGAAGAAACAAAGTTTTATTCATACTAATCAATGGAACACTCTATTAAGACGAAATTTCAATTCTAAATGTGTACAAGAATTAGGCACACTAAATTTCATAAAATACTGCTAGAAGTAAAGCCTCAGATTAATCCCAACACAGTAATAGCAAATAGTTTTAACCCTACACTCACCAATTTTTGCCTATATCAAAAAAACTAAAGTTAAATAACATCATAAATCAAATGGACCTAGTAGATGTTCCAGAACATTTCAGCCAGATACTAAGAATACACATTGTAATCAACAGCACCTAGAGCTTTATCTAAAGACAGTCACATATCATAACACAAAGCGTCTAATCATATATAGGAAAATTGAAATGACATCCTATATTCCATCTGACAATAATGGAACAAAGGTGGATAACAAAACATAGAAACTAGAGTAAGTATACAAACTCATGGAGACTATGCAATATGCTATTGAATGATAACTGCGTCAAGAAAGAAATCAGTCAATCAATAAATAAATTAGGTGAAGATATAACATATCAAAATGAATGGGGCACAGTGAGGTAATCCTAAGAAATGCATATTTATTGCTAGATGCCTATGTAAAAGACAGGGAGAGAGAGAGAGAGCGAGAGAGAGAGAGAGATTTTAAATTAATTAATGAAATGCCTCAAGGCCTTGGAAAAACAAAATAGACTCCAAACAATTGACTGGAAAAATAATAATCAAAACCAAGGCAGAGATTAACAAAATAGAAACAGAATCCACAAAGAGTTAATGAAACAAAAGTATGTTCTTTTGAAAAGATAAACAAAATTGACAAACTCTTAGCCAAATTAACCAAAACAAGAGAGAAAAGACCCAAATTAATAAAACTAGAGATGAAAGTAAAGACATCACAATGAATATCAATAATTTCTAAAATCATGGTTACATATAAGTCACTAAATTGGAAATTTAGAAAGAAATAGATAAATTTCTAGATATATACGACATACCCAATTAAAATTAAACCAGGATTAAAATTGAAATTCTGAATAGATTTATAAACAGCAACGAGATTGAAACAGTAACAAAACATGTCCCCACTAAAAGTGCCCATGGTAAGAGTGATTCACTATGGAATTTTACCAGAGTGTCAAAGAAAAACTAATATTATTCCAAGTGTTCCATAAAATAAGAGGGAAGGTCTGGGGATTGAATTTTTTGTTAATTTGACACAAGGTAGAATCATCTTGGAAGAGCAAACATGAAATGAACTGCTTCCGTCAAACTGGACTATATAGAAGTCTGTAGGGTATTTCCTTGTTTAATGATTGATATAGGATTGCAGAAAGAGGGACCAGACCATTATGGGTAGTACCACTCCTGGGCAAGTGGTCCTGGATTGTATAACAAACATAGCTGAGCAAACTATGAGGGGCTGGCCAGAAAGCATCATTTCTCCATGATCTCTTCTTCAGTTCATGTCTACAGATTCCTGCTGTGTGTTCCTGCCATGGTATCCCTCATAGTGGCCTATAAAGTAAAATAAACTCTTTCCTCCCCACAACTGATTTTGGTCAGTATTTATCACAACAACAGCAAATTAAATAGGATAGAAGGAAAGCTTTCCAAACTTGTTATTAAGCCAGTGTTGTCCTGATATCAAAACCAGATAAAGACATTATAAATACAAACCAACAGTACAAAAGTCCAATCTCCCTGATGAATATAGATGCAAAAATCCTCTAGATTTGAGAATTTTCTTCCATGGTTTTATTGAAAATGTTTTCTATGCCTTCTTCTTTGTCCATAATTCATGGGTTTGGTTTTCTCATGGTATCTCAAAAATCTCACATATTATACTTATGAGATTTTTAAAAACCATTTTCCTCAAACTAATTATCCAATTATTCTACCTTGTTTTCAAGACATTCTTTCCTTCACATGGTATATTTTATTGGCTTGTTGAATTTTTCATTTCAGTTTGGCTTTCCTACAGAATTTTCATCTCTATTGAATTTTATTTTTCTGTCCTTAACTTATTCCCTTATTTCAAACATGTTTTCTTGGAAGGCATTCAAGTGTTTATTCATGTTCACTTTAAATTCATTCTGATAGTTATCTGTGCATTCTTTGAATTACTGAACATATTTATCCCTTTCTTTTGAATATTTTATCTGGAAATCCAACTAACTAAATCTCATTAGGAGCAATTCCTGTGTGGTAAATGATTTTGGGTAACACGCATGGTTTTGGGATTTTTGTTTCTGTTTTTATGTATTGATTTGTGCATTTATAATTTGTTTTTTGGTTAAGTCTTTTGATACAAGTTTTTGGCATGCCCGCACTGAGTGGGTGTTTGTATATATGCTTGGATTATCTGGGCTTAGCTAGTTTATTATTGATTAGGTGGTGCTTGAAGTTCAGATATGGCACTGATTTTGGAGTTTCAGAAAAGTAACTAATAAGGCGGAGAAGGGGACAGAAGCGTAAGAGTAAAAGTAAGCCAGTTGAGAGTTGACAATGAGCAATAAAGCTAGATGACTGAAAGACAGGGTCAAGGGACACTGAATCCTAGATGTTGAGCTTAGGCAATGCTTTCACTAAGAATCATGTCAATCTAATTCCTCCTAGGGAGGCAATTCATCTCTGTCTGATCACTCTACAGACTGCGTCATTTTCTTTTTGGTAAATATCATAGTACTATGATACTATGATATTTAACTTCTTTTAAAAAAAACTTCTACTCATTATTTTTAAACTCATTGAATCTGAATCTAAGGATTCTAATTCTTAAGTATTTCTGCCTTTTCAAGGGTGTGGTAGGATATGGCCTGATCCCCATTCTATCTCATTTCTCCATGTCCATGTAGAGTTCAATTAAAAATGTGATAGGCCCTTCTCTATGTTTTATTTCTTCAAATCACTTGAGTTTGAGTTTTTTTCCCTTATTGTCCATGCTTCAGTCTTAGGCATATACTCAAAAATGTATTCTACTTCTTAATTCTCTTTGGCAATGCCTACTATTCTGCCACTCTTCTCTTGATGTTTGGGTTTTGACTATATGTTTAATTTATAGAAGTTATTATATTTGGCCCATTTCTATAACTACTTGGTAATCTTAGTAGTTTTGCAGTTCCTAGTTATAGTTTATGGCGCTAGAAGTTGAATGCAAGTATTAAACATGCAACGCAAGAGCTGTACCTCTGATTGGTCGCCCAAATCCTCATTTTACTTCATATTTCGACACAGGAGCTCATTGAGTTGCAAGGCATAAGGTTCACTCTGTCATCACGGCAGCCTCAAAGTTGCTATCCTCCTACCACAGCATCCCACATAGCTGGGATTATAGATATTTGCCAACATAGTTGGCTTCTTGATTGCTTTGTTACCATATTCTTAATCCTTTCCTTTTTGTGTCAATAAGCACATTAAACACAAGTGTATTTGGAATTTAGTAAGCTCAGTAACTGAAATCTTTGGTTTGAACTGATTTCTGGTCATGGTGATGTATGAGTACTTGTGAGTTAGTGAGTATATGTGTTCTCATGAGCCAATATAATCTGCCATGCTGCTTTCAGATATGCAACTGAATAAACCATGATTTACAGAAATTATGACTTTAAATTTATGGAACATGTGGGATATAGGAGAATGAAAGGCATGGGAATGATTTTTAAGTTTCTGACACATGTATTAAGCAGATGCTATCAATCAAAATGTAAAAAAATTATTTTAGGGGGCTGAAGTTTCCAACACGGCATGTAGAAATGTCCAATTTGTTTTTTCTTACTGGGGGTTGAAGTTTTTACGTATTGGGTATTTAATACAGCATGGTCAATGATTGAGCCCAACCAAAGTACCTGTGTCAGTCAGTGACCCATTATAATTATAGCTGCTTAAAGGACAGAGAAGCAAGATCTAAGTGAGTAAGGTAAGGAAGAGCAAGTGTGACATGAATTTTAATCTTGTTTGTGAACTTGACAACACCCGGAATCAACTGAAACCCAAGCTGCTGTCACCCCCCTGAGGGATTTGCTTAATTAGGTTATTAAGAGCACAAAGATCTACCCCAAATCTAGTCACAATTTCTGTAGGCTGACCAAGTGACATAATAGAAGGAAACACTCCCTTCTGCCTGCAGAGGTTTTAAGTAACTTTTTTGTTATTTAGATCAGCTGCTCTCCAGAAAGCCTCCAGGACCCCAATCCTGTAGGCTAAGTTCCTACCTGATTCTCAGCCATTCCAGTGTTGAGACATCCTGTAAACTAGCCTAATAAATTCCCTTTACACACACACACACACACACACACACACACACAAACACAATCAGTTTTGTTTCTTTAAAGAACCCTAAGACAAGAAAGATATATAAGTAATCAAAGACTCAGTAATGTTCTGGGAATCAATAACAGGCCTAACAAATAAGCATTAAAAGTAATTAACAACATTAAAAGTTCAAGTAGGGTTAGATTTGGTAGATGTTTAACAGTGAACTTTGGCAACAGATTTATTTTCCCGAGATCATGGGGTTTTATATCAAAAGCCAAAAAAGGAGAAAGTAACTGTTTTCAGGGGAAAACATTCAAGGGAGGTTTCTGTTGGTTCTGATTTGTTCCATTATTTGCTTATTTGGGGACCACTATGCTCCTAAGGAGAGACTACAGTGAGGAAGGACAGAAGAAAGATGCCTGGGACAGAAGACAGCTACTGCAGCTAGGTGAGGGCTTCATGAGGAATGGACCCAAGAATCAGCAGGGATCTGAGGAAGAGATCCATTCTTCCCTGTGAAATAGAGTAGGCGGGGCACAGAAGACCCTTGATGGATGTGATGGTCTGTGATGGAAGTGCCTTCTTCATAGTAAGTGTTTAGCTGAAAGCAAGAATGGCAGAGACAGAAAAGTTGAGAAGGAGGCACTGAAATACCCACGTGTTCAAAGAAGGTAGCAAACAAGCAATCAGGATCTCCATGACTAAGCAATGCCCACAGAGCTCAAACATCACCATGCCCCCCAAACCCCAATCATCTGCCAGAGCTTGTCAAAATGCTCTGTGTTGGACCTCTCCCAAGAGAAGTCACGTGATAGGTTCAGAGGGTAATATGAAAGGTTGTATTCCTTTTTTATTATTGTTTATCTTATGATCTATTATTATTAATTCAACTTTTTCATTTATTTTATATCCCTACCAGTTTCCACTCTCTCTCCTCCTCTTTCTTCCATGCCTCCCTCAACCCATTCTTCATCTATTTCTTTTCAGAAAGGGGCAGGCCTGCCATGGGTGTTTACAAAGCGTGGTATATCAAGTAGAGGTAGGAATAAGCATTTCTAAAGCCTTGCTAGCTGTTACTCCTGTTGTTGCCCTAGAGAACCCATTTGCAAACTTGCTGGTTTGTGGGAATGATTAGAAACTGTTTCCAACACCAACAATTTCTCTCTATTGTTCCTGAAAGGGTTCCCTTTCTCAAACTATCCTTGTTAGTAAAACTTTGTGATATTCACATATTTTATTTGTGATGTTTTAGTAATCCCCTACTCTGCTCAGACTCTTTGCTCTATCCCAAATAATTCAACATATATTTGTTAAATGTCTGCTCTAGCATTAATGCCCCAGGAATTGATATTTGTTATCTCTCTTTAGAGTCAATGGAGTTCTGACTTTGTGGTAACACACTTTGGACCTGACTGTCTTTCTGCCTTGAATTTGTTGTCAGCTTCTCAAATTCCCATGACCTCATTCAAACTGTAGCCCATTCAAGGACAGGGAGAGCCACTTTATATCCTCTCCATGCCTATAAAGTTTAGTGCTAATGTCTAGCACAGAGAGTCAACCACCATTGTATTCAGGGTCGATCAATGGCCACAGTACCCTAACAGACTTCTCAGAGGGCTTCCAAGTGTCTGACAAAACCAGCAAAGGAACATTAAACCAGAGAACATCAGAAGAAATTTTTGTTTTATTTGATTTGCCTTTCCCCCTTGATAGAAACTCCTATTAAAGTAACATTAGCTAAAGAATATTTCTGTGCAAAAAGCAATTATGATAATGTTTCCCTACATTGATATAGTTCTTCCTGTTCTGAACATTTACTATACACACAGGTCTCAGTTCAGGAGGAAAGGAATCCACTGATCTGGACTTGTAGTCCTTAGTCCCTTCAGCAGGTGGCTTCCTTCTTAACACATCTAGGAGCCTATTACTATTGTTCAAGTCTGGGGTTGAGCTTTCTCTGTTCAGCATCTTCCCTGAGCCTACCAGGGCATAGATTTAAAAGAGAATTTCAATTAGTTCCCCTCAAAGAATTAAACACCGTTGTCCCTCACTGGCTGCTCTCATCTTTAACAGGTGATTAAGGGTCTAATGGGCTCATACAGTTTCTCAATCTGTTTCAGCCAATTGTAGCAACTAAAGCAAAAGCCAAAGGCAGGAAACCTCTAAGAAAGAGAAAAGGAAATGCAAATTGAGAATCAGAAATGGGATGCTGTTGGGTGATGTGAGCTTTCCTTTGAATGACTGTCAGATGCTCCTAAACATCACAGTGTAGGTTCTTGGCCCCCCAGGAGAATTCTTCAGACCCCACCATTAGCTTTATCTCTTATTTGAGACCTCAGAGGTAGGTAGAGGACATACTATCTTGGGGGTATAATACACGTTTGCTTAGCCACACTGCTGCATTCCCTAAATAGTATAGTATAGTCTGTATTTGATCGTTGTCCTCTAGCCCATGGCAAAAGCCCTTAGATTTCTACAGGGATATCAAAGATTTTTATGCATGTTCATGGTAGACTCTTGGATTGCTGCAGGATGGGACTTGCCATCATGAGAATAAAAATCATTATTTAATGGTAAGAACCTGGGGCCTTTGCACCTGCAGAGAAGGAGACTAAAAAGCCAGTCCAGTTATATAATTAGTAATTTAATCAGCCATCTGCTATATAATGACATTTCAGCATAGAACTTCCTGCTCAGTGTCAGGCTGGGTCACCAATGGGCATGACATGCCTAAGTGCCACAGGATAGTTCATGGAAGTGGTACACTTTCTCTCAGATCTCAGCCTACGTGTGTCCTTAATAATAGAACTGTCATATTGTGAGCCATTTTCAGGAATGATATAATTTGAAGTCATCATGAAAATCCCTAATTTATTATCCAGCTTGTCAGAAGTGTAGTCTTGAGACCCCACTTGTGGCTGGAATCTGAAGGTGATGCAATTTTATGTAAAACTGAGTCCTTCTGTACCAAATGCAAGTGGTTAGTGTCAGAAGTGAATCGCCACAATCTGAAGCTGGGGTGAAATGGTGCCATGTAGGTAGCCATCAGAGACCTAGAGGGACACCGATAGCCTACAGATGAGAAAGGGGCTTCCTGCGATGGCTGCTCCTTATCCCCAGAAAACATTTCTGGAAGCAACAGTGGGAGGACATCAGAGGGGGTATCTGAAGAAAGGGGAGGACACAGGGACTCTATAATTATAAACACCCAAGTAAGAATCTGATTGGTGAAATTCAAGCCTCAGGCTTCCACTTCCAAATGCAAAAAGCTATATTTTCCCCTTTTCCCAAGGTTTGGCCATCTGTCTTTCCCAATCATTCACTTTTTTTCATGCTAATGTTGCAGAATATTGCTTTAAGGTGTGTTACTTTAGTTTATGTTACATTTGTTTAGCTCTGTGAAGCTGTGTTACTGTATCTGTCTAAAATACCTGATGGTCTAATAAAAAAATTGAAGGGCCAATAGCAAGGCAGAAGCCAGGAATAGGTGGGACCACCAGGAAGAGAGGATAATTATGAGGAGATCTTGGAGAAAGGGATTTGGGAAAGAGAGAGGAAGGAGGACTTCAGAGGCCAGCAACCTAGCTACACACAGAGTAAGAAGGAAAGAAAAGTTATACAAGAATCAAGAAAGATAAAAGTCCTGAGGCCAAATATAGATGGGATAATTTAAGTTAAGAAAAGCTGACAAGAAACAATCCAAGCTAAGGCCAGGCCTTCATAACTAAGAATAAGCCTCTGTGTGTGATTTATTTGGGAGCTGGGTGGCAGGCCCCCCCAAAAGCCTAAAGCCTAAAGAGTAAAACAGACAACAACGTGCCAGGAAATAAACTTAACAATCCCTTAGACAGCCGCTGTCAGCTCTATGGCAATAAAATCTGTCTCTCTTTACCTTCAAGCTCCCTCCTATCTCTGTAACCATGTTAGAGCTTTTCCTCAGCATTCTTAGAGATCAGTGCCAAGGAGGTCACACACACATGCTCTCTTCCATATAACCCAGAGCAGGAAGAAGTAGAGTATACAAAAATCAATTCATTAGTGCCATATTGCTCACAAACCATCAGCCAATGTTTGAGACAAACCCCACCCCTTTTTCTCCTTTTTGAGATATGTTTTGGTGCTTTCATTTGAGCACAATTTCCTAAGCATTACATCTTTCTTTCAATGCAACAGAGGTTTCTAAGAGTCTGCTGGGTGAGGCTGGTACCTCAAAGCTTCCAGCGTACTTGTGAGAAGGACAGATTCTTGAGTACAAATCAAGATATGATGAGAGGCTACAATAGCAGGTGAGTATGTCCTTGTGCTGACTATCAGAACTGCCACTGCGAGTGTGCCCGAAATAGAACTGTAGGATGAGTGTGCCTTCTGCATGGTAGCACCTCGCATGGACAGTTAGTGGCTGGTTTAAGGTACAAACACAAATGGCACACACACTGTCTCAGGAAAGCGTTTGGCATGGCTCTGTGTGTCGTAGGTACTTCATTATCAGACAATTTTAAACTACAGTAATAATTTAAAAGGGTGAATGATGCTATTGATTTGTGTTTGGAAAAAGCAAGAAAATAAAAGTCCCACAAAAATTTAGAAGACTATTTACATTTTTAAGAAAGCCATTCATTTATGGATAGATGCCTTCAGGTGTACATGCCTGTGTACATGCCAGGAAGCCAGAAAAGAATGTCTGATATTCTCTTCTGTTCTCCATCTATTCCTTTGAGACAAGATCTCTCCATAACTTGCTTTCAATTAGGCTAAAAATCAACAAGCCTTGGTGATCCTCCTGTCTTTGCCTCCCTGAGCTTGGGTTAGAGGTGTTTTCAGGCATGCCCCATGTGACAACTTTGGTTATCGACTTGACTGCATCTGAAATCTATTACACACTGCTGGATCCCCCCTGTGAGGGCTTTCCTTGAACAGATTACTTGAAACAGGAAGACCCACCTAAATATGGACAGCACTTCGTGGTAGAAGACCAGATCAAAGAACACGGATGAAGGAGACTTTGCTTTGCATCTGTTTGCCCTTTGCCCTTTTTGCTTCTTTAGAGCACTCTGCCTAATACATCCAGCTTCTTATATGTGTTGACAAGGGTGATAGTTCATTTCCTTGCAGCCCAGACTCCTGAAATAATCACACAGAAACTGTATTATTTAAATCACTGCTTGGCCAATCACTTAAGTGTATTGCTTGCTAGCTGTTATAGCTGTTATATCTTAAATTAACCCATTTCTACTATTTTATATTTCATGACTAGGATCATGGCCTACTGGCAAAGTTCCATCCAGTATATGTCTCTGGCAGGACTACATGGCTTCTTGCAGCTCCTCCTTCTTTCTCCCAGCATTCATCTTAGTTTTTCTCACCTGGCTCTACTCTGCCAGACAAAGCATTTTTAACTGCTGAGCCATCTCCCTAGCTCCAACAATTTAGAGCTTTATGAGAAAGAAATCTGAATTAAAAATAGATTCTCTAAAGAAAAAATATCAACATCTGAAAAACCATAGTTTAAAAAAATCATTAGCACAGGTTCCTGTCCTTCACACTAATGCTCTGGGGGGCTGATGCCTTTATGATGATCTCAATTCTTATCACCCATATCCATAGACATCTTAGCACATTGCAATTATGTGTGCCACTATCATCAGGACATAAGGAAAGCACTAAATGGCTGTGATGGCCATGAACTTAAACTATATCCAGTCCTAACACATAAATCCAGAGATTTCCTAGAAGCTTGATACAAAATCCCCAAACAGGTGATACGAAAATGAGCACAAATAACTGACTTCATTCTATAAACACAGATGCAAAAATTTTTAAACATGTTTACCAAGAGAATATAAGATCATTTAATATTCATGAACCAATTGTCAATTTATTCACCAAAGCATCAGATTGCAGCAGAAAACACAAGGGGTCCGTCAACTGAGACATTGTCCTAGATGAACTCAACATTTGTGTATAGTAAAAGTAACAAAATACAAGCTCTGCATTGCAGCAGATGCAATTGGTGGTCATGTACCCTCATGATCCCCTTTGCACACTCAAGATAGACCTGTCAAATTTGCATGTGCATCTTCTCTTACTTTCTAACCCACAAAGTAAGCCCTAAGTCCCAAAGAAGGAGCCTGCACTGGCAGCCCTTAACCAATGACCCCCCAGATCCCTTTTGCCCTGACTTTAATCACACTTGAGGGTTTGGGTTTACACTAGCTCCCACACTTTCCACAGTTATTTTGAGGAGATCTAATTGTTGCCAGTAGTAACTATCTGTAAAAGCACCTTTTATTTTTTTTCTGTAATTTATTTAACTGCCTGCACTTACAGTACTGACTTAAGTCTTTCAAACAAACTACTGCCTTTAAGGTCTTGCTTTGGTGTCTGTTTCAGAGGCAGCAAACTAAGGCTGGAAGGAAACTTTCTCAACCGGGTGAAAGACATTTAAAAAGAAACGAAGAAAATAACACATTCAACGATAAAATAAAAACCCATTTCCTGCACCAAAAGAAGGTCAACTGTGCTCATAATCACCAGCTTAGGATCACACCTGAGGTCCTGGTCAAGCAAAATCAAACAAACAAGAACAAGCAAATGTTAGAAGAATTCTAATACTCTGAAAGAAAGATAACCCACCATTATTTGTAGGTAACATGGTTATGGAGAAAACAAAATAAATTATTCAAGTTACTAAAAGATTTTAGCTTAGTAACTGGCTATCAAATCAATATTTTTGAGTAGTCAATAACTAAGTTATTCAAGCAGAAAGAATGGTTTTAAAAGTTGGCAGTATTGGGGTGTGTCAAAAGGACATGGCAGCCAATCAAGCTCCCAAGAGCTAAAGATGCTATTATAGAGCATACAAGCATTAAGTAAAAGCATAAATTAAACATTAATATAGTAAGTTTGCTATAAGCAAATGGTTAAACAAATAAATAAATGGAGGGAGACAAACTTGTTCAGAATTCTAAGTGGTTTGTATATCTACCTCACCCTCAAGGCAGAGGAGCATAACTCCCTTTGCCTCAGGCTTAAGTTGTGCATGTTAACCCCTCCTATGGAGGACTTATGGATCATACTATGCATATTAGTGCAGAAAATGCAGCTTGGGAATGTGGCTGGGAAGAGTTACTTTCTAATGGTGAACTCTCACAGGCACTGCCTATGGCAGGGGACCAAAGTCGAGTTCCAAACATTGCAGCCTTAATAAAAAGGGATAAAAGTGTTTCTTCACTTTGTGATTGTGTTTCTCTAAACTCACTGTAACAAGAAAAATACCAGCTAAATCTTAATTTATTGTTTCACAAAAAATGCCTAACAATACACTTCCAAACTGTCAAGGTCAACAACTAAATAAATACTTGAAAAATTTCAGGGCAAGATGGACTGTAAAAAAGGCATTATCCAAATGCAATGTGGTACCCTAGCACAGTCCTAAAATAGACAATGCATGTTGGGGAAAAACTATGGAAATTTTAATGAAGTCTGAGCTGCAGTTTTTAGTAATTTATCAATATAAGTTCATTAATTGCTATTGCAAATTATAATAATTTAAGAAACAAACAGAGGAACTTGGGTATAATATTTATGAGAATACTATGAGCCATCCACATGTTTTCTATGAAACTGAAGCAATTCTGAAGAATCCATCTTATTTACAAAGAAAAAAATTACAGTTGGAAGCATTTATGAAAGTAATTACTAAAACTTGTCTCTTAAATTGGTTTCAAATAAAAAGAAGGTAAACTAGCAGCAAATTAAGCAGTTCATGTACAAAATTTGCATTTTGGAAATTATACTGGGAAAAACTTTTTTCAAAGCATTTAATAAATAGGAACCATAGTACAACCCAAGTTCTGCAAACTAATAAGAAGAAGTAGTTGTAGGGATGTGAATTCTCATCAAATTGTTCCAGCGTTGTAATTCAATTCTAATCAAAATAACAACAGAGGTGGGAAGAGTTTAGCAATCTTATTTGAAAATTTATAGGGAAGATTAATGACACAAAAACTGTGAGAAACTCTATTAAAAGGAATGGGATTTGCCCTAATGGATATTAAGATATATACAGTATTGTTATGGGGAAACATAAATTGAAACAAAAATGCAACAGTGAGCCTAGAGATATATCTGCATACATGGACAATCAATTTAGACAGAACTACTGTAGTGCTTTAAGTGAAAAAAAAATGAATGGAGAATAAACAGGCTTGGGACAATGATTCACAGAACAGGACATGTTAATGAGCATTTTTCACAAGAATGCCCAAACTTATCAATAGTCAGAAAGATGAAAATGCTACAAACCATATTATTAGAAATTGAAAAATAAAGTCCATCAACATCAAGTAAGGATGAGAACATAAGGGTGGCAGAACAATCCCATATAAATTAAAGAGTAAACTATTTATCATCCTGAGAAAATAGGATATCAGTCTCTAACAAACTAAAAGAGTACAAAATATTATGATCTGATAATATTCTTAGAAACACTTTGGAAAATATGTGCATATTCTTGTCTTTGTAATAACAAGGAGAGGAATACACAATTTCTAGATAAGGTGACAGATTAGAAGTCACCTCTCTGTTACCTGAAAAAAGAGAAGAGTCAGTATATAAAAGTGTAGATACTACTACAATAAAAAAAACAGGGATTTAAAAAATAAACATAGATGGGATTTTCTTTGAAAAAAGGCAATCAAGTCAGTGTCCACCTGTACCACACAGTTTACTCCAATCCAGGACCAGTAGCAGAGAAGGAGTTGCCATGTCCTTTTGAGAACAGCAAGCCAGAAAGAAACTGTCCAAGTGGTGAAGAAATGGCCAGGGTCTAGATAGAGCATAAGAGAAGAAGCAACTGTACCAGAAAAGGTTGTAGACAAGGAGACAGACATATGAGGTAGCAGCCTGAAGCTGAGATTCAGCATGGTATCACTGAATCAGTTAACCAAGACAGAAACCCTGACTAGTGTCAAGGTGAACAACACAGGTATGCAAGAGTTGGGTTGCTAAACATGGTTCAGTTAGATGGTCATTGACAAACGCAAACATGATGTAGGAGGGTCATCTCTATGTGTTACTTTCATTGGTTAATAAAGAAACTGCCTTGGCCCTTTGATAGGCCAG
>LOEQ01001588.1:252942-274302 GCA_001685075.1 Bramus lutescens
ATACAATTTGTGTGTTGTTATTTCGGGGTATAAGCTAGCCGTGCGGGAGCCTGGTGGGACGAAAAGCAGGCCCGCTCCCCTCATCACTACACAAGCACAAGCATGTGGTCCTTCTATGGTCCTTTCAAGCCTGAGTTATGGAAAGACCTGTGTGTGAAAAGAAAACATTCCCAAGATAGCAGAGATGAAATTGTCAATAACAGGTAGAGAGGGCAACAGACCAGGGTGGTGTAGGAGGTCCTTCTGTCTATGTATTGCTTTCATGGGTTGAATAAAGAAACTGCCTTGGCCTTTTGATAGGGCAGAACTTAGGTAGGTGGAGAAGACAGAACTGAATTCTGGGAGGAAGGAAGAAGAGTCAGAGAGAACCACCATGGAGCTGCCAGAATCAGACATGCTGAATCTTTCCCAGTAAACCACGACCTCGTGGTGATATACAGAAATGGGTTAAAGCAAGATGTGAGAGTTAGAAAATAGGAGGCTAGAGCTAATGGCCAAGCAGTGTTTTAATTAGTACAGTTTCTGTGTGATTATTTCAGGGGTCAAACTAGCAGGGTGGCTGGAACAAGCAGCCCATTCCTCATGTCACACCAGGGGACTCACACTCTCACAAGAAGTGGAATCAACAGGGAAATCTTGCTCAGCAGGGAAGTTTCACAGTCTTAGCTTCTCTCTCCCCTCCTTCAGAGTCTGCACCAAACAATAATCAAGGAATAGGAAAAAATTAATAGCATTATCCCAAATTCTGATCAAGGTTATGACAACATCTGCTTTATCTCACTGATGTGAACTTCTGAACTTTAATTGTCCGGTTGTGTTTATACCCACACAACATCACAAAGGTCTTTTGCAACTGTTATATTTCCCTGTCCTTACTTATTGTATAATATTTTCTCTAATTTCCCATACCTGTAATCTGTGTACTTTTTTTTACTTTCTTCCATACTTCATCTACTGCTTAATTATTAAGACCCTTTGCTCTAAGAAATCTACAAAATCCACCTTTCCCAGTTAGTAGCCTATTTCTACTGTCTCAGAACATTGTCAGGGATACAAATGAAATACCCCAGGTTCTGCAACTTCACTTGACACTTCTATCAGCATTGTATTTGATATTGCAAAATGCCCCTCTGCTAAGTAGTAGTGAGGAACATGGACCAAGAGAGTATAACTTCTCAGGGAAACTCTGTGGGAAAAAAAGAGTGGAAGATAAAAATTTTTTGAATCTGGAGGGCCTACCTGTGATAACAGATACATTAAACACAACAATTACTAGGCAATGCATAACTACAATGTCTCCAAAACTCACAGCTCCTTGATACTAGAAATAAGCCATGATGAGATTGACAGAATACTCAAAAAAAATCAGATTCTGCTTTTAAAAAGCAATACTAGTACATAGAGGAGTCAAATAAACAGATTTAGTGTGGAAGAAATCTGGCTGGAGGTGGAATCTGCAGCACAACACAGCCACAAGATTTCAAGCAGAGTCCATGAGGTGAGGTGGAGCCAACACCTTCATTCTGTCTCCTAAAGGACTTTGCAACATGTGACTATCATCTTTGACCTGAATGCCCCTTGACTGAAGAATGGATAAAGAAAATGTGGTACATATACACAATGGAGTACTACACAGCAGAAAAAAATAACGCCATCTTGAGATTTGCAGGCAAATAGATGGATCTAGAAAACATCATATTGAGTGAAGCAACCCAAACCCAGAAAGACAAATTTCATATGCACTCACTCATAAGTGATTTTTAAACATAAAACGAAATGAGCCTACAAATCACAATCCTAGAGAACCTCGACAACAATGAGGACCCTAAGAGAGACATATGTGGATCTAATCTACGTGGGAAGTAGAAAAAGAAGATCTCTTGAGTAAATTGGGACATGGGAGAGGGTTGAAGGTGAGGGAAGAGGCAGGGAGGAGAGCAGAGAAAAATGTAGAGCTCAATAAAATCAATAAAAACAAAACAAAAATGTTTTTAATTGAAATAGAATTATATTAGTCTGGGGTGGAGGGAAGAAGGAAGGGGAAACAACAGTTGGAATATAAAATAAATGAGCAAATTTATTAATAAATTAAATAAACACTGTCCAGGTGTATGACAGGCCTTTTGAAACCCAGAAGGAATGCAAAAGAAAACAAGGCTGCAAGCGGCAATCAGAGGACTGCTTCAGCTTTTGTTCCTTCTACCTGTTTGCTCTCCAGAATCACTCCACACTTAAAATAAAAATACTGACTGCCAACTTAGCAGGACAAATTATCCATGCCCCCCCCACCTCTTCTCTCTCACATCTCTTCTTTATATAGTTTCAATTTTTCTCCTTTTATTTTCCTTTTCATGGCCTTTCCCCAAAAATATAGGTCCATCTGTTTGATGACCCTCCTAAGACCTGGAAATTGTATGTTATCTCATAACTTCATGTCCTTTCATTCCAACTTTAGACAAAACTGCCTCACCCCCACTATTATTTCCCTTTTGGATTTATTTTCCCTTCTTTGATATTCTTGATCTGTTCAATACTTACTGGCAGTTTTACACTGATTTTTTTTTCCTTTTCATTCATGCGTACAGTAAGTAAATCATAGTGCATATTGCACTCCTTTGCCTCAGACAATGATTGAAGTTTTAAGAGATGATTTCTTTCTGTTATTTGATGACCATTATATGTATAATGGATTAAATAAAAATGCTGCAGGTTCCCAAGTGGCTGCAGTTTCAGAAATGCTGCAGGTCTCCAAGCAGCAGTAGTGGGTACCAAGAGCAGCAGTCCCAGGCAGGGATGGCACGCTGCAGGTCTCCAAAGGCATCTGGTCCAGAGCAGGGAGCCACGTGGTGGGCAAGAGACAGAGACATTGATAGTTACGCCTTGCAGAGTGAAGTTGGATATTTATTTAGTGGATTATGGAGGGGAAAGGGAGAAAGGGAGAAGAGGAGGGGAAGAGAGGGAGAAACAGAAGGGGGAAGTAGAGAACTGGAAAGAATGGAGCTAGGCAGAAGCTTCCTCTTGTGGAGGAGAGATGGAAAAGGAAGACCCTCAGGTTGCAAGCAGGAAGAAAGGTCTGCCTGCCTCAGTGGAAGGGAGGAGTGAGCGGGGCTTGTCTCTTAAAGAGACAGGACAGATCATTACGATATGTTTGTTGCATGCCTATCCTGTGATAATGATTTTTTTTTTTTGCAGACACTATTTTACATTTAGGAGAATGTTGGGAAATGAATATAGAGTAGAAAAAACAAGTCTTGCAGAGAAATACATCTTAACTCTACTGAAACCTGGAACCCCTTCAACAATGCAATCATTTCCATTGTGGGGAAAATATAAGGACTCAAAGGAATGATTATAAATATGTTCCATGACATCAAAGAATACATAAAGTATTGAGATAACTCCTAGAAAACAAAAACATAATTGAATGAAAAAGGAACAGAAGATGTGACAATGAAATTCATAGTTAGAAATACTAAAAAACTCCAAATCAAAATACTAAACAAAAACTCAGTAGGACAAATAAAGCTCCATGGAAAGCCTTATCTATAGAGCTGATCAAGGAGAAGACATAATATTGGGGACAGAAGACAGGATAGAAGAATTGGAGCAGATGGCCAATAAGAATGATGAGTTAATATAAAATATCAAGGGAACACTCAAAGTGTATATACCCTTATAAAAAGAAAAAAAAAGTACAAATCTTGGTCATAGAAGAAATTCATGCTAAATGCATGTAAAATGTTTTAGTACAATCATAACAGAAATTTTCTTTAATTGAGAGAAAGATAGTCTCATACAGCTGTTGGAGATATTTAGAATACAAAAAGATATGGCCATAAAATACACCTCTTCATACCATATTCTTGTTAAAACATTAAATACAAAGAACAAATAAAAGTTACAAGTAACAGATATAAAACCAGGGGAAAGATAGGCTTGTATGGGTAATAGCATTATTTCTCAATAGAAATTTCAAAGGCCAGGAGGGTTTGTATTTCTGTGGGGACCCACAGTTGTGAGCCTGCTCCACCTTGCCTGGAGGTCAGAGAGTTTCAGTTTATTTTTGCTCTCTCAAAGTTGTTGACAACAGGTGTGGCTACAAATGAGAGATTCTGAAGTAGGGTGACCAAAGGTCAGAGAATTCAAGTCAATTTCTTTTATCTTGTTAATGAAGTCTGCTGCATTTACTTGCCCCCCCCCTTGCCTTTTGGAGTGAAGTATATAAGTATATTGGAAAATAAATGAGGTGGATTCAATATTCTCCTATGCTTTTTTGTGTTTCTGTCTCTTATTTCTCTTCTATCTCTGTTCCCTTTGCTTAAGAATTCTAATCCTCACACTCTTACTCTGGAACATACAAATTTCATTGCAAGTGGTCTTCGACATATTTCAAGCTCTGAAAATCAACAATTGTAAGGCAGACTAGTAGAGCCAGCAAAAGTCAAAAAGAATTTCCATGAAGGAAAAAAAAAGAGAGAGAGAGAGAAGTAGAGGAATAACAAATATCACAAAATCAACCAAATAAGAGGAAGCAACACACCTAACTCCTGGAACTGATTTGTGTATGTGTGTTGTTTGTTTTGTTTTTCAAGCTCAAAGAAGTTCTTGTATCTTATCAAATATTGGTAGAATAAAAGCAGAAATACACAAGAGAAACTATACAAAGACTCAGAAACTGAACAGTGTGTGTGTGTGTGTGTGTGTGTGTGTGTGTGCACATGTGTGCTCACTGCATGGGTATAGGTGTACCTGTGCACACATGCGTGTGCCAGTCAGAGTTTGATACCAGGTGTCTTCAATCATTTTTCACCTTGTTTTGTAAGATGAATTTTTCTCCTTGAACCTAGATAGTTGTCCAGAAAGCTCAAGAAATCTGTCTCTGCTACCTCAGCACTGAGATTATTCACTTTCCCATGGTTGCTGCTGATTGGAATTCGGGTCCTCAGGCTTGCAATACATTCACTGTATTGACTAACTCATCCCCCCAGCCCTGATCAACACACTTATGAATAAGCACAGTGCTATTTTAGAAATTAAAGAGGAAATTAAAATTTCCCGTAATTAAATAAAATGATAGTCCAACAGAAGTTTAAGATACAGCTAAGGCAGTTCTGAGAGGAAAGTTGATAGTAGTAAGTGCTTTCACTAAACTCAGAGAGGTGTCAAATGTCACAAAATAGTAATACATCTCTAGATTCTTTAAGAACAAGAAGCCAAATTACAAACCCAGTTGACAGCAAGAAGCAAATATTGATTAAGACAAAAATTAATGAAATGAAGATTGAAATAACAAAGGGAAATTAAAAATAGTGGGAGAAATCAAAATTGCACCTATTTGTTGGAGATAGGATTCTACACAGAAAAGACTCTTCTGGGACCAAGAGGAAATCCTTTGCTTTGTTAAACAATTTCAGTGAAATCGCAGAATACAAAATTAGCATTCCAAAATCTATAGCTTTTCTATATAATACTAAGCAACTTTCAAAGAAAGGAATTAGAAAAAAGAACTATCCAATTTACAAGTTTTTAAAATACCCAAAGATAAACTCAACCAGGGAGATTAAAGGCCTTTATAATGTAAACAACAAAATACTAAAGGAAAAACAAAACAAGCAAACAAACAAACACACTAGAAGATAAAAAAGACCTTCCATGTTCAAGAATATCTTTAAAACGTCTGTATTATCAAAAAATAATTGAAGATTCAGGACAATTCACTTAAAATTAGAACATAGTCATAAATTTCAAATGGAAAAATACACTGAACAATAAAAGTAATCTGAAACAGAAAGAACAATGGTGGAGGTAGCACAACACCTCAAATCATGCCACAGAGCCATAGCGACAAAGTCAAACACGGCACTAATCTTGAAACAGTCATGTATATTGATGTAATAGACTAGAAATAAACAAAATTACAATTGACAAAGGTATCAAAATCATGCATTGGACAAAATTGATCATCTATACACAAAATTGGGTTAACTGGATATACCCATACAGATGATTGAACTTACAGTCTTCTTCTACAGTGTGCAAAAAAAAAAAAATCAAAATAGATCAGAGATTATAAGTCCTGAAATGGAATTGTACAGGAAGGTATTTGAAAATACAGACATAGGTAATTATCTCCTGAGAAGGAACACAAAAGTACGAGAAACAGTCTAAGAATAGACAAATGGAATTACACAGAACTCAAAGCTCACAGCAAAGGAAACAATCACCAGAGTGAAGAGATAGACTACAGAATGGGATAAATATTTGCCAGCTGTGTGTCCAACAGGGTTTAACATTTAGAATATAAAAAGTGCTCTTGAAGAAGAGTGGAATTTGGCTCCCAGCACCCACTTAGGGCTGTACCTACAACTCCAGCTCCAGGAAACTCATAAACACCCTTTCTGTCCTCCATGAACATCGTTATGCACGTGCATGCAGACACATACATACACAAAAAATAAATATAAATCTTACAGTGTATGTGTATTTCATTTTTTATTGCAAATAAACTGTGTGCAGCTTTAATTTGCATTGTGAAAGCATAGTAGGTTGTCACAGTGTTTAAGAACTTGGACCCTTGTGTCAGGTACTGTAGGTTTAAATTCTAAAAGTGAGTCATTGGTTGTGTGACTCTAAAGATTATGCTTATAGGCTATGTGTTTTCTCGGCATTAAGCTAGAGACAATAGTTAATGATAATAATGTGTGTATGCCATTGATAATAGTAATATTGTTATTACCTTCATTGTTAGTTGCTTTCAAGTATTTCCTTTTCTGCAATTCTCCAAAAAGCCATGCTGGTGTAGATTTTTATTATTATTGTTATTATTATTATTATTACTATTACTATTATTATTATTATTGATATGATCTGCTTGCATAAACCTAGCTGTCCTGGAAATCATATAGACAAAGGTGGTCTGGAATTTAGAGATCTATCTACTTTTGCCTCCCAAATGCTGGGACTAAAATGTGTATCATCATGACTGACCTTGCTATTATTTTAATATAAGGACTTCATGTCGTGTCCCATTTTAGTTGGTGGACTTTCTGAAAACGTTGGTCACGAGGGGGTGGGGGTATGACAAAGACACCTTAAAGCAACAACAAAGCCAGACTTCCAAAAGACCAACCTAATACCATAAGCTGAAAACTGAAAGTTTCTGGGTCCTGCCAGGGCTCTCCCTTTCAACACCTCAATTTTTATATCAGGGTGTGGAAATAATCATTTTGTCTCATTGCACATTTAGATTCTGAAAAGAAACCCTCTTCCCCTTTTATCTTGGCTGAAACAAGCTTTTGATGTGACTGTGTGCTCAGAATCTTGTGACAAAAGGTCAGCCCAAGGGCAACCTGTGGCCACTGTGACATCCTGCTTAGCAGTAAATGCAGAATGCAGAGAATTCCCTGCTCATTTCAGTGTCTCATCTGCAAAGTGACCAGAGGATGGGACTCTTCCTTTGTGTAAATGCATCATTTCTTATCATATTCATTCTTCGTTCTTAGATAAATACATTTACTTCCAGAATCTTCCCCCGAAGTATGATTATGCTATTTATCTTTAAACTTGTCACTTACAAAAATGCATAAAACACAGCTCCTTATGCCAATCACAACCAATAGTTTAGGAAGGTGTGGTTGCCATTCAAACATAGCACCAGAAGATACTGGATCCTATTTCTGTTTCCAGAAACTGCAAGGTGTCGGTTGCCATGGCTATATTTGGCTGAATTCCCCCTTAATGCCTTGTAGGACCAAAGTTCACTATCTTCTGTTCTGGTTGGCTTCTCCTAGAAGGCTTCCCAAAGGCCAGTGGCCTATTTATTGTGCCTATTTATTTCTAGCCTGTATTATAACAGATAATTTTGTTTCACCCCCTCCTTGTTCCTATTTTTTTTATTGGTATAGAAAGTTGAGGTTTTCTTTTTCGTTTTTTCCTACATAATTCTTTCTCTGTAGATAACAAAGTCCAAGTCCCTAGCCATTGCAATTATTAGTATATTCTTGGAGAAAATTGCAACAGTCTACATTAAAAGACTCCCTGCAGAAATTTACACAGTAGGTATCCAATTTCTCTTTAAATAAAAGGCACTCAAAACAGTGAGGGGTTTAAAACAGGGGAAGAAATGGGGAGCAAACAGAGCTTTGAGGAACAGCAGGGAGATTGTGCACTGGTCAAGAGGAGACAGTAAGGATGAATTATTTGGATAATTAGTCTTCGTTAGCAAATTGGAGAAAATTGCAATAGCACCATGCGATGTAATAACATGCCTGCAGACTGGCAACATTAAGACTCAGATTTGACCCTGTTCCAAAAGGTTTGATTCTCTATTTTCTATATCCTCTACTAGAACATAGATTTCAAGTATGTTACCCCCTTCACAATGTTCCCCAAACTTAATATTTGCATTCTGTGGAGTTGACCCTAATATCATATGGTCCCTCCCAGTAAGAGAGGATCGCTGTGTTTAAGGACTTCCCTAACTTCCAGGAGATTTCAAGGAGATGGAAGCACAATGCCAACAACGGGATTCATTTTGTCAATCCCTTCTTCAAGGGACTGGGTAGCATGCAAACAAGGTTTACTTTCCCTCCTTGTGGTAAAAAACCTCTGAGAGAGAAGCATCTCTCTCTCTCTCTCTCTGTCTCTCTCTCTCTTAAGAAAAAAAAAGCTGTTTTAGTGTTAGAGGAAATTTAGTACTTCCCTTGGCAAAGAACTGGGGAACCTCTTCCTTATTTCCTGGATTTCTGAGTACCCAAGGAGAGATGCATGAGGGAAGAGTATAAAATGCACCCCACAAGTGGCCACACAAAAGCATCCCAGTTTGACTCAATTATTGCCACTTCTCCAAAATAAGAAATAGCCTGGGCCATGATTAAGAGCAGAAAAGCAATAAGGCTAGTTGTAAAGATCGTGGGAGTTTAAATTTTCTGAGAAGCAAACTTTATTTTTTCCAGTGAGAGTAAGAAGATTTCCACATTGGAAATGTCATGCTAGACTTCGGGTTTCAACAGCACATTAATGCACTTCTATAGCCGTACAATGAGAACAACCTGATGAAGGAAGACTATGCTCTCATTAAAAACCATGTGATATTTGTCTTTGAAACTCCTAGGGCATGCTACTTTGAAACTGCTATCTTAACGTCTAAGAAAAATATGATTCAAGATATGAGTCGGGTACAAAGATAAATAGGATGCCTTTTGACTGTTCTACTGAGGCTTTGTTTAGCAGGTCACGCAAGGATCATTCACTCTGGGAGAATATGGTGACTTTGACTGCTGGTTATTGAGTAATACTTAGTATATTAGCACACAGCATAAGTGATTCAATAGAAACACATTCAGTTTCTATCAGGAAGAAGGGCAGTGCCTGTGGAGTTTTGCCAGTGAGGCGCTGGTCAGGCTGGCTTCTCTCCTATCATTCTTGTTCCACTGTCCATTCAAGCTGCTCATGAAGACCCAGTTCCTCAAAATGCTTTGTCCAAGCCTTAACATTTTAGTGATTGCCTCCCTTATTACTTAATTGCAACAAATCTTTCAAGTAGGTCCTGATAACATTTTCATGAGAATCACACTGTTCAACTTTTCAAACGCATACTATAACCAGTAAAGCCGCTGTAACCCTCACCTGATTCACCAGATGTGAGCAAAGGGGAGGGAGCCCACCTGGTCCCCTCAAGGGAGGTCTTGTTCTCAGAGCTACAGCTGCCGGCTTTAAAATGCTTTGTGATCTCGTTGGAAGTATGGCATTTTTCCTCTTTACATCTTTAAATGAATTATGTTTTAACAAACAAATTTCCTGTAATATAGAAAGGGAAATGCAGCTGAGACAGACGTTTGTCTCACCTTATAATACCAACAGAAATGAAGCAAAAACAAATAGTATTTAAGGAGGAGATGGAAGGATGGCTCTTAGATAAGCAACGTAAAATGTAAAACTCTGAATCCTAAAGCACAGATAAAACTTTTTAAATGACATATTAGAAATATTTGAATTATTTCTTAGTACTGCTTTTTATATCTTATTCTCTACTTTCATTTTCATACTTCAAAGGGCATGAGAAGTAAAATGTTGCTGGTTACACATGACAGCCTGTCCTTAGAGGCTCTTCTTTGAGAGAAGATGATTTTAATATCTCAGAATTCTGGAATAATGTGATGGCCACTTGAGAGAAAGGACATATATGCACCTGGTTGGCATGGGAAACTTCCAGTTCTCAGACTCCAAAGAACTATTGTCCATACTGAAGCAACACAGAGGGGAAAACCCAAATGTCTAACTACACAGGTTGCACTGGAATATCTTCATTTAAGATCCTTGCCTTGAATTTCCTATGAAATAATAGTACAGAATTAGCAGGAAGTGGGGGTTGGTTATCTAATGCCACAAGCTACCCTAAACCCAGTTTGGAGGTGTTTAATGTTTCTTTCAACGTGTCCACTATAACAGCCCTTCTTCAGGAAGAAAATTTGACAGTAACACATTTTCAAACCAGAAAAAGCCCATGTGACACATATGCAGCCAAAGATACTGAGTTATTTGCTTTGAGTAACTCTGTGACACACAGCTTACTCAGAAGCACTATGAGATCACTGGGATGAAAACTGAGAACCCAGATAGCACTATAGGAGGATGATGTCATAGCTATCATTGTGTAGGCTGAGTCAAGAAGGTGGCAAGTTCAAGGCCTACCTTGGCTGAGTAGAAAGAACATTTTTCAAAGAAAACAATCCTCCTCATAGGCTTGCTCAGTTTTGCCTGTTTGGTGTCAAGCACACACTTGACCCATAAAAATTGGCTCACTAATAAGATAGTTAAGCACATGAATAAGTGAACTCTGAACCATGTGTCTCATGCATTTGAACTATTTTCTGTTTCATACACTTGAAGTTTCTCTTCTGTAACATTCAGATTAATATGTCTCTCATACTGTGAGACATATTAATATGCTTCTCACAGTGAGGGAAACAGGGGCTTATATTTTTAATATTTCTGGAGCAATGATTTATTGTGTTCTCAAATTTGTCCCCATGTCCCCAAATACATGTATGTGTTTTCACAATCATTGATAGTTTAATATTGTCCCTAATTTCTATTGGTTCTGCATGAGCAGGCAGAAAAAAATTAGGAAGTTAGAAGCTTTTTCTAAATGGGAAGGGGGTAAGTTTTCTGTGCACTTTATAAATTTCAAAATAACAGGGATATTACAGGACTCATAAATAATAATTACAAGGCCCTAGGAAAAAAAGAAACTTTGAGACTCTAGACTTCATTCTCAAATAAAGGAAAGGAAAATATCTCCACAGCCAGCAAGTTAGAAATTAATTAGGTGACGTGCCTGGGGACATTTTGCCTAAGGGAGAAGAGGCATATGAGGCTGTTTCAGGCCTTTTATTGTCACTTTGAAAGTCTCCATGCTGTAAGTTTGCAGGAAACATACATCAAATCACCAAGATATTCAGAAAATGTACTGTCTGTGTGTGTCTCCCATGATCATGGGTTTTCCATTCTGCCGAGGAACATGTGCTTCAGGACTTTTGTCTACTTGTTTTTGTGCTAAACTTGAAATTAAACAGATCAAGCTGGATGAATCACTAAAAGCGCTAAGGTAAAATTAAGATGTATGCAGATACTAACAAACAGGGAAATATAAGATAAAGTTGGTCACAAACTGTCTTTAAAACATTAAGGGATTTCTATCTGTGGGTAAACAGTTGAGTTCATAGACTCAAACCTACAACTGTGGTGAACTGCCTACAAGCGTCATCATATTTCCTACAATAAAGTACCAAGATATAATTAATACATCATTTGAGATTGTGAATATCAGGTACCAAAAAGAATTGTGAGACCACTGCACAGAACCAGATTATTATAGAGAACTGAGTTGTGTTGACTATGAAAATCCTTTAACTCATTTGTAAAGTGATGAGGGTCATCAAAGGGAGAAAGGGAGAAGAGGCTGCTTGGGGATGGTTGGTGGCTTATTTTTGCCATCTTACCCTTGAGGATGAAGAAAATGAGGTTCTTTTTCCTTTACTTTGTATCAACAAAGAAAGCTTGTTACCTAGATTACAGAGAGCTCTTTGAGTCTACAGCCTGTGATGTATAATGGCTTCTGGGGAATTCCTGGCTTTCCTCCCTGGGACAGGGTCAAGATGAAGATGAAGGGATGGAGTGAATCATTTACCCCCTAAGAGAAAGGGCAGGCTTATCCCTCGAGGTTTTAACATTGACTGTGATGTAAAAACATATATGACATATAACGTACTTTTTGAGCAAACTCAGGAAAAGCGAGGGATCATAGATATGTTCAGTGGTGGTGCCACCTTCAGAAGGATCCCGCAGTATTGAGTAAAAGTGATAGGATTGCATGTCAGTGTGGTTGCAAGTCACGTAGAGTGAGAAAAGATGCATTGCCTGCAGCAGAGAAGAGGACGTGGAGCTATTTCAAAAGTGATGCCCTCCCTGAGCCAAGAAAGTATGAAGATTTTGTTTAGGGCACCCGCATGCATTCATATAGCAAGGCACTTGTGTGGCAGAATCATTCCTGAGCATGTTAGTGTGAAGTCAGAATTTAAGAAGATGGCACATAGACTTTGGCATTCTTGCTCAAGGCCATGAGACAGAGACATTTGAAAAGTTAAAGGCTGGACAAGAAAACTTCTGCGTATGTTCAGTCAGCATTACCAAGTTCTGGAAACACAATAGTGTGAAGTAAAGGAAAAGATATATTACAGGTGCATTTGTTTGCCCCTAAAGATGGCCATCTCACTTAGTAGGCAACAAAAAGATAAATTAATTCATTTTGTGACATCCCCCTGTAAGGCTTCTTCAGCGTACATTTCAAAACCATCATAACACAGAAGAGTCTATGTGCTCTAGTAGGTGGTAATACAGAGGTGGGAAGTTGAGACAAGAAAATAAGCTTCAAATGGCTTAACGTCTGATACCATGTAATTTCTACAAGTAAGGTTGGTGTCTTGGATATGTGAACAGTTCCTTTTTAAAATCCTGTAAGTTTCCCTAGAATTATGATTAGCATGAAACCTCCAATTTGACGGGCTCTTGTTCCTACAATGCATATCATTGTGCAGCCTCTGATTCCCATCATCTTTCACACTCAGAAATTCTGAAAATCACCTACTTAATTCCCTGTCCCTCTTCACTGACCTTGATCGCTCAAGAAGATGCTTGATTCTTACAAATGGTATTTCTCTGTCCTCCTAAATTCTCTGAGAGCTTGTACCTTAGAATCTGAGCCCTTTGTGGATCCTGGGGAGTAGGTATTATGGAGTGGGGAAAAGAGATGAGAGGGAGAGAAAAGGTAGGAAGAGGATACAAAAAAACACCAGAAATTATATTCTCCTTTCTTCTAATCCAACTCCTAAATGGTCATTGGCTTTAAAACTAAGGAAGGGAACCACAACCATTAAAAATTCAGAGATGATAGATAAGCAGCCTCTTCCCTAAAGCATCCTGAAAGAAGCAGGTCCTGTCAGCACCTTGTTCAAACCCACTGAGGGCCAGGTCTGTCTTCTAAACCATGGAAGCAATAAGTAATAAATTTCTATAAGTGATGAAGTCTTTGGTTATCTGTTTTATCAGCAATGGAAAATTAGCATAGACCAAGACAATAGCCATGATCTTGATTACCCACCATACCTAAGGAGTGACATTTCAGACGACATCACACATTTTGGTTGTAGGGAATAGCGAACTCAAGCTGGAACTGAACTAGAAACTTCCTCATATCTGTCTGGCTTTCAGAGTGCCAGACGGTGCTGTGCAGGCCACTGGAGGAGAAAAATTATCAGTGGGTGTATTCAGATCTGGACCTTGTATAATACCAAGCTCCCTAGGCAAGATGTGCCCACTGGTGCATTAGTAGTATGACTGTTATGGGGGAGCAATTGCTTTCTGCTTAGGTTCAAAGCCTCATCCACAGAAGGGAATTCATGCCCAGCGCTGTTAACCTAGTCAAAAATTCATAGCTGGAGAGGTCATAGGCCTCAGTAGGGAACATGTTATTGTTTCTTTACTAAGTGGTTATATAGTTAAACTGCCTTGTAAATATTTATATTTACACCCATTTTTGTGCTGCAGTCCATCTTGAGCGGAGAAGCTTCTTTTTGCAGTAGGTAATAGTTAACACAGAGATTCATAACTAGTCAATGTTCTGCGAATAACTGACTGTTGAGGGCTCAGTCCTGACTGGGGCATCTGTATCAACCTCTTCATCACCAGCTAAAGCTCAGAGAATGCTGTGGAAAGGGAGGCAGAAATAACTTGGGTTGGTGGGTACAGAAGAGAACTGTGAAACGTTGTCTTCTAGATCTGACACTGCTGCTGAATTCCTGGACTCTCAGAAGGTATGGTTACCTGTTTAGGATCAAGCTAGCCGCAATTCCAGTATAGATGTGGGAGGGATGAGGCCTTAAGTACTGTAGAGTATTAGCAGTTGATGACTGATGGAGGAGGAAGAGAAATTTTTCTTTGGGAGCCACTAATAGATTGCCCATGCTCTAGCTCCACACCTGTATTTTAACTGCACTAGTTGACTAATGAGTAAGAAAAAAAAAAGAAAGAAGGGAGTAATCAAGGAAGAAAGAAAAAAAGGAAGAAGGAAGGAAAGAGAGGGAGAGAAAAATAAAGGAAGGAAGGAAGGAAGGAGAGAGAGAGAAAGAAAGAAAGAAAGAAAGAAAGNNAGAAAGAAAGAAAGAAAGAAAGAAAGAAAGAAAGAAAGAAAGAAAGAAACAAGAGAAAGAATAAGAAAGAAGAGGATGGAAAAAAGGAGGAAAGAAGGAAGGTCAGTCATGACTTTGAAATGGGACCATGTTGGCAGATACAGCTAAGTAGAAGGGAAGAGTGGGGATAGATGTGAACAAAATACATTATATTCATGCATAAAATTCCCAAAGAATAAATACAAAAACATATAAAAGTAAAATGGAATCAAAATCCTCAGAGCAAACTCTGGATGTCGCCTCTCTCTTTCTCTCAGCAGGAAAATCCGGGGTTTGTGCATCTGGAGAGCTCAGGCAATTCAGGAATTTATGCTGACTTACTGCAATTCCAGAACCAAGGTCGTTTTTCATAGGATTTTTTTTCTGTTATTTTCTTCACTTCGGGTTTCTGAAAACCCGAACAGATGGAGTAAACCAGGCTCCTCAGAACAGACAGCATATCGAACTGCCTGTGTTGAGGCGTGGGACTCTCCTGCACTGTGCAGCAGCCGCCGAATAATTTTCTCAGATTCTACATTTGAGTGAACACTTGCAGACCTTCAAGCCCTTAGCCTTTCCGTGGTCCCATTATCCACCACTGTTGAAAGACACATTCCTGGCTAATCCTCCTGCATCAACAGCATCTAAGAGCAGACACCAAGTATTATAAGGAGTTAATTCTTACAGGACTAGTAAGATAAAATGTTTGAAAGATGCGTGTCTTAACAACAGGAATTTGAAGAAAGTGGGAAATATTGCATGGAAGCACATCAGTTAGGATGGCATAAATTCTTATTTTAAGCCCCTCTTGTTTCAGCAGCATCTGCTCAAGCTTTGTGCTCCTTGCTGCTTTCTAATCTGCCGTTCTTTTATCCTTAAAACCAAGTTTTTTTTAAAAAAAAAACTATCTTCATATAAAAGGATATTGCTCTAGAATGAAATTCTTTGATTCCCTCCTTCCATGATGCCATTTATGCAAAAGAACGTGTTGACACACAGAAATCAACCTGATATGGATGTCAGAGTTATGGACTGTAGGGATTTAAAGGTTCTACTATCTCCTGGTTCATTATTTTCATCACATACTGTGAAGCATGGAAATGTCAGTGGTGTATTAAAATGGGCAGAGATAGACAAAGAATGGTAGGCTGTTTTCTGTGGCTCTTATTAAACACCCAGGACTACATAATATATACAGAAAAGAGTTTATTTGGCTAAATGTTTCAGGAGCTGAGCGGTCCTAAAGCACATGTTTAGCTTCTTGTGATGGCTTCCTGGCCCATGAACTCATGGCAGAAATTGGGTTGATTAGTGAAATTCTCCTCCAAATTGTAAGTGTGGTATAGAGGACCAGCAGTTTGAAATCCCTATCTTGAAAATATAAGAAAACCTTAATAGTATTATTTTTGTAAGAGCTATTTATGGACAATATTAGGACCTGGCAGGGGGCTTTTGATAATAAAATAAATTGTTCTCGGGATTGAATTTATTAGCTCCTCTATAATTTTCAGATTAAGTGTTAGGGTTGGTACTGTTTCCACCTAATTGTCCGTATATGCAAAATTACAACTTTTATGATCTGAGCATTGGTGTTCAGAATGACTTTCACTTTCTTAGTGCACCAAAATATATAAAAGAAGCTATTTTAAAGATCCTCCTCTCCTCAGTGTGTTTGAACATAATTCTCCAAATATATCACTCAGCAGTTCCTCCTTCAAAGTTTTGAATGTCCAGTGGTACTCCAAAGACAACTCTTTACTTCACCATGAAGAAACGTACATGCCTCCGGTCCATACTCATAATGGACATAAAGGATTCAAAATGGACTCCGATGCATTTGTCAGCTACAAATCAAGCTTTGGTGAAACTCATATAAGTTTAAAATACCATTTTTGTTTGATTTTTTTTCAGGACCAAGATTAAACATGTCTCTATAAACATGTTTTTTCACCATATAAAACTAGGTTGAGCTCTCTCTTAGTATAACAAAGAAAAAAAGAGAGGTTTTTCCTGTTTAGAGGTGCTAATTTTCAGAGAGCTTTGAGGGCAATTTAATCTCTATAAAATTTTTATGCAGGAAGACTGAATTAGACTTGATGACGTTGCTTCTCCCAATTTGGATCCAGATTCCATCTTTTATTATCTGTAATCAGCAAAACCTGGCCTTTCCCTGGACATTAAATGATTGGTTTAGAGCATGCTGGAGAGGATGGACAAGCTGAAACCATCTCCTCTTTCAAGAAGAAAGAAGCTGACGCTGGACCATGGAACAGCATGAATAATGAAATGAGATTCTTGGGAAGCTGAGGTGATAAAATCGAAGCACCGATAGGGAGATACTGTCTTAAGGTGACGTGATTAAATAGTCCTAGGAAAAGAAGTCAGGATAATGAGGAAGGGAGGCTTGGAAATGACTGAGAGAAAGTAAGTGAGGGAGATGAGCGGTCCAGATTCGACTTACTTCAATCCTTCAAAGTGTTCCAAATGAAGGAAGGAAGTTGCTGCCCAGAATTGTCCTGATGGGGCTCTTGTAGCTGGAGATGAAATCAGAAATGAAGAATTGCCAACTGGAGGACATCATCAGCCAGGCTCTTTGGTTCTACAGACATGTAAGTCAGACAGCTCAGGCAGCCCTCTAGCAGGAGGAAGATGCCAGGACCTGCAAGTTGGGGGGATGAACGCAAAGCATTGGCAAGTTAATCTGAGGGCTGTGCTAAGTGTCAGGGTTCTACCTGTATTTGCTACAGATACCACATGATAAACATTTCTCCTGAGCTTGAGTAGGGCAAGCAGCTTCCTTTTCTAGTCATTGAGTAGAGTGTTCGGGTGTTGGCATTCATGCTGCAGCTCTGTGAACAGCGATAATCTCCTAAATCAAAGGAACAAGTTAATTTCCTTTGGAAATCATCATAAGGACAGGAAGCAGGTCAGGATGTAAATGGAACGATATGAAGAGCTCCACTTGGGGTGGTTGGGGGGGACACAAGCCACCACTGATTTTTGTAATGACAATGTGACAGTCATTGCAAAGGATTATAGCATCCTAGACAGTCTGCATAAAGTAGCTTGATTTCCCTTGATTTCAGTGAGAAGGACATACATATCTGACAGGACAAAGTTCACACACCTGGTTGGAAAGAAATGCTTCCTAAGATCAGTTTTATAGTTAGTCCAGTCAGGTTTCGATTCTTTCCTTATTGACAGCTCTTTCTGACCTTTATGGTCACTAAAAACAAGTGTGACAGAGCTGTCCCAAGGTATTTCTTTAATTAGATTAGAGAGACTAAAGCAAGGTCAATAAAAGGAAAAGGAAAAGAGACCTGGGAATGCTTTGGTAGAGGCTGTCAAATAAACTTGTCTTTCTTACTCTTTGAAGCTTTTTATCAACCAGTCACCTGGAGGCTGAAAGTTCAGTGGTTCAGCAAGTATGAAGCAGAGAGAAGTGGCATTTGTATGTCTACCGGGTGAGTTTTTATGACTGTAACCCCAGCATGCAGGAAGACAAGGTAGAAAGATCACCAACATCAAGAACAGTCTTTGCTACAGCGTGAGGCACTGTTTCAAAACACCAAACCAACCAGCTAAACAACAAAATAGACGCATCTCTTGCTAGTCTATTCAAGAGACTCTAAATTCATGAATCAGGCATCTTAAAGCATCAGAATATTTGCTACACCCAAAGGTCAAAGAGTTAGTGTATATTGTTAAAGAAGTTATGGTTTTTGTGAAGTTTCTCCCATAAGAAGTCACTTCTGACCTTAAGTTTGTGGTAGAGTCTGGTGGGCAACTCAGGAATCACTTACTGATAGTAAAACCTAATGGTTGCAGTTGGTTCATCTCAGTGATCAACAAGGAGAAAACAAAGGTTAGTACAATCCTTTGTGGGATAATATAACATGTAACTACTTCATAATGCTTGATACAATGAGAGTCTGATGCAAAAAATATACAAGGGCTATAATCATTTCTTTATTATTACTTTATAGTTATCCCTTAAAAGGACCAGAAGAATAACAACAACAACAAGAAAAGAAAAAGAAGAAGCAGAAGACCAACAAAACTCTCCCAGATTGCATTCTTGGAAACAAAACAATCTTTACCACAAGACTTACAAACTTGTGTTAAATACCCAGCCAGTGAATATTTATTCAAAACAGACAAAAGTGTGACCAATTGAAAGGCTCATCAAGAGGAGAAAGAACATACTTCCATATATGAACTTCTGTTACTAAATAATAATAATAAATACACCCCAAAATGCAAATTATGTTCTATAACAAAAGATATCGAGCATTGCATGCTGTACAAACCTAAATGACTGAAATTCTAGACAAGGAGAAGTCCATAGTGTAGAAGTCTATGAGCACTTACCTAGAGCCAGGAAAGTCTGGAGAATTGCTGCATAGGGGCACACAGATGTTTGGGGTATCACTAGAGACAACCTCTTGCTTATGGGGAAAATCATGTACAAGTGTGCATTTCCAAAAGCCATTAAACTATATATATACAAATTGTTCATTTGAAAAGTATATAAGTATAGCTCAGTTAAAAAAAATATTCAGCCTGTTGAAAATAAACAAAGTGGCACATGCAAGTTAAATTAAGGGTCATTATGAACATATGTTGGGTGGTAGTTACATAGAATGTCATTGTATATAATAAAACACCATGAACAATGGCAACTTATGGGAGAAATAGTTTATATTTGCTTAGGGTTCCAGGAGGTTATGAATCAATCATAAGTGGCTAGTATGGTAACCAGACCAGGAAGCTAAGATGTCATGTCTTGAAATGCAAGCACAAAGCAGACAAAGCAAACTTGAAAGCAGGGAGAAGCTAGAAGCCTTGCCCCCAATGGCGCTTCCTCAAGCAAGAACACACTTCCTGCACCTCCCCAGACATTGCCATCAACTGCCGACCAAGTTTTCAAATATCTGAGCCTATGGGGTACATTCCTTAGTAAAAGCAATAAATTCATTAATGGTTTTTACTGCCCGTTGTCAAAACTAACTGAATACTTTGACTGATTTTCAATTGGTTTATCATTTACAAACTTCCTTTGTGTGAAAATTTCCATACATAATAAATATGCATTTTGAGAACAAATATAAGCACTTTAACATATTTAACATAAAATCCAGAATAACTTCCCCACAATGCATTGACACTTGAAATGAAAGAGCATCATTGATACATATGCACAAAGGCATTACATTAAGGAAGTGATGTTTGAACTCATCCAGTCAGAACGAGTATTAGAAACAACCACAGATGCTTTGCAGTATTGCCTGAAGTTCACAAATAAGTATTCTTTAGGAAGACACTGTTATAATTCAATCAGTTGTACAGTATGTAAATTCTTAACCTTGAATAGTATATAAATATTATGATAACCTATGTGAATTCAAAGCAAAAATTTCAGAAATGAAAATAAGATGGCTTTTCATGTAGAATATAAAATTTGGTATAATTATATTTTATTTTATTTTATGGGAAAATCAGGAGGACACATGATGTTAATTTTTAAGCTATGTCTAGCAAACATGTCTAATTCAAGGGCTGTATTATATAAGCTAACACCCAGGAATAATAATCCCACTTTTATTTATCAAAAGTGTATTGAAAGAGGGCATTTTCTGGACCCTTTATTTGTGGATGGTATGCATTAGCACATCTTGTTTTTTTTTTTAAATCTAGCAATCTTCCATTGGAACCACAGCTTCACTTTTTCTGAGTTGATAGAGATTTCCTGAAAGCCCAACACATTGAACACATAAGGCATTCTGTTCCTCCCTCTTTCCTTCAAATGTAAGATGTTTTAATATATTAATTTCCAGAGTTCAACAAAGGTATTACAGAGTCAAACTCAGAAAAATGTGCAAATTATACATTAACTTGAGTATTGAAACCTTAACAAGTGGGGAAATTTCTGTGTGTTTTTTGTCTATTGGAAAGAGGTTTCTTTTTCAGGTATGAATATTTGACTACTGTCTAGGTATTTCTAATGTTGTGATAAAACAGTGTGACCAAAAGCGACTTGAGAGGGAAGGGTTTATTGCTCCTTACGGATTATAAGTCTACCATCCAGGGAAGTCGGGGCAGGACTCAAGGCAGGAAGCAGGACGCAGCAACTGGTATAGAAGCTATGGAGGAGTGCTGGTTACTGGCCAGGTCCTCCAAGACTTGCTTTGAGCTAGGCCCTCCCACATCAATTGCCAGTGGAGAAAATGGCTTATAGGCTGGCTTCCATGCCATTCTGGTGGAGTTGTTTTCTCAGCTGAATTTCCTCTTCCTAAACGATTCTAACTTGTAACAAGATAACATAAAATTAGCCAGCCCAAGTACCAATTACTAACATAGAGATTTCTGAATTTGTTCTCAGGTGTATTACACTTGACACCTTTCAAGGTGAAATGCAAGGAAAGGTCAGATATTCAGATATCCCAGAATGTCAGTCAAAACAATAAGCCTTTAGATAAGCTCTTTGAATTCCATGTGTATTCTTACCCCATCACCCTGCAGGTTCATCGACAGGTATCTGTGCAATTTGAGCCAGACTGTGCCCCCCGCCATGCCAAAGTGATCATTTCTTTCCTTTACTGGCAGATGTGTGTGTGTGTGTGTGTGTGTGTGT
>LOEQ01001588.1:278655-290937 GCA_001685075.1 Bramus lutescens
CGTGCGGGAGCTGGGCTGGACGAAAAGCAGGGCCCGCTCCCTTATTACTACAGGTCTCTACCCAGCCTTCCTTCATTGTGGTTCTGAGAGCCAATTCCAAGTACAGCATCCATAGGGATCTTTTAAAACCGCGGACCAGGGCTGGGAGATGTCTCTATTGGTAAAGTGTTTGCTGGGCAAGCCTGAAGACCTGAGTTCGGTTCCCCTGCACCCATGTCAAAAGGGGAAAGCAAGGACAGAGAATCCCAGGGGCTCCCTCAATAGTTCATCTAGCTGGATGGGTAAGTTTCAGGTTGGGTGGGAGACCGTGCCTCAAAGAGTAAGTGGCGTTGAGTGACTGAAGAAAACACATACATCTCTGGCCTCCACATGAAAGCATACACATGTGCATGCACACCTACAGGTACATGTGTACGCACCTGCACGGACATGTACCTCCATCCACTAACACACACACAGGAAACAGCCTACCAGACTGTGCCTACTCTTCCGTCAGATCTGTGACCTGTCCCCTCCCTCCGCTTCTTAGACCTTTGTTCAGATGCCATTTCTTGGTGACACATTGTGTGACCACCCCCCACCCTCCACCCCGGGGCAGTCTCCAGTTTTTATTTCCTTCATTTATTTGTGTTCTTTCTGATTTTTTGGAACAGCATTATCATAGTCAGGGTTACTGTTGCCACCATGAAACACCCTGACTGCATGCAGCTGGAGCAGGAAAGGCTTTGTTTGGCTCACACTTTCACATCACAGTTCAACACTGAAAAAGCCAGGGCAGGACTCAAGCAGGGCAGGAACCTGGAAACAGGAGCTGATGCAGAGGCCAGGGAGGGGTGCTGCTTACTGCTTTGCTTCCCATGGCTTGCTCAGCCTGCTTTCTTACAGAATCCAGGACCGCCAGCCCAGGCATGGTAACACCCACAATGCACTGGGCCTTCCTACATCAATCACTAATTAAGAAAATGCCCCATAGAATTGCCTGCAGCTTGATTGTATAGAGGGACTTTCTCGGGGTTCCTCCTTTTAGATGACTATAACGTGTCAAGTTTACATAAAGCCAGCTCATACAAACGCTTCTTTTTCTTCTCAAGGCAGGGTCTCTCTGTGTAGTCCTGGCTGTTCTAGAACTCGCTTTGTAGACCAGGCTGGCCTCAGCTCACCGAGATCTTCCTGCTTCAGCCCCTGGAATGTTGGCCTTAAAGGCGTGAGTCACCACTGCCAGCTACAAACTTTCTTAGCACGGCAAGATTGCTGTCTAGTCTCTATTCTGTTGGATCCCCAGCACCTTCTTTCCTTGCTGGCTATGGGTCCATGAAGTTATTTTGTTTTATTTGTTATTATTGTGTGTGTGTTCACGCACATGCCATAGCACACGCCTGTAGGGGTGTAAAGGACAATTTCTGGGAGTTAGTTCTCCCTTCCACTGCAGCTTCTGGGGATGGAACTCTTAAGACTTGAAGATTAAGCATTTTTTTTAAAATCTGCTGAGCCATCTCACTGGCCTCATTTTTAAGAACTGTGGTGCTCAGCTTATATCAGAACCTCCTGGGAATGGTGAGCAATCTCCATGCCCAGGATACCTAACACCATCGTGGGTCCTCAGCTGATGTCTGACAGAACCCGGGAGGTAGGAGGAGACACCCCTATGAAACTCCATTGCACTTGCCTCCTAATCTCTCTGCAAAATATATTATTTCTGCTTTAACAGAGGCAAGGAAAACAGTAAAGTACCTCGAAATTGGTTTGTATTAAAAAAAATCTCCTCCGTACATAGGGTAATAAATTACAGACAGAGGATTCAATATAGGCTATAAATTGAATATTTTAGTGTGTGAAGAGCTGCGGTGAGTGTTCCCTTGGGGGTTAGAGTTTATTTCCTAAGCTTTTGTTCACTACGTCATGAGTCTTTTCAATAAGATGATCTCTCTGACTGACTGACGGCTAGATGAAAGACATGACAGCGAAGAAAGGGGGGTTGTGGGGGTGTGGTGAACCTGAAAGCACCTCTGGGAAGGCGCTTCCTGGCCAAATATTTACTAAGGTCCCAAACAGGCCTGGCTGAACTCAGAGTCCCCAGAGCACTCCCTGGTTTACAAGCTGGGGATCATGACCTTTGGGGGGTCATGCGTATTAGATATTTACATTGTGATCCATAACAGTGGCAAAATTACACTTATAAAGTAGCAATGAAATGACTTTGGTTGGGGGTCACCTCAACATGAGTAACTGTCCTAAAGGGGAACAGCATTAGGAAGGCTGAGAACCACTGCCCCAGAGAGAAAGCCTGAAGGTCTAAGTGACCCCCCTCCCTGGATGATGAACCTACCCTAGAGAGAATAGCATTCATTCACTGACAAAGTCTAATTACCTTTTTAAAAAGATTGCTTTTATTGGGGCTGGAGAGATGGATCCACAGTTTGGAGTATTTATGGCTATTGCAGAGGACTGGGGTTTAATTCTCCACACCTACATGGTGGTTTACAACCATCTACGGATCCTGTGCTCAGTGATCAAACACTGTCTCTGGTCTTTTTTGGAAGCCATGCATAGAAATGAAGGTACGCATACATACACAGAGACAAAACACTCATGCATTTGTGTGTACCTGGGGCCTAATGTTCTGAGCTACCTTGTGGGCTCTGGGAATCAGACCCAGGTCCTCTGGCAGTCAATGTTTTTAACCATTGAGCCATGGTCGCTCCAGCAACCCCTTTCCTCCATGGCCTCTCAAAGGTACCATCCATCAATGGGGTTTTCATGACAAATGTCACCAGCTTTGATTTTGTTTGTTTGTTCTTTTTTTTTTTTAAGACAGGGTTTCTCTGTGTGGCTTTGGAGCCTGTCCTGGAACTCACTCTGTAGGCCAGGCTAACCTCAAACTCATAGTGATCTGCTTGCATCTGCCTTTTGAGTGCTGGTATTAAAGGTGTGTGTTACCACCAACTGGTTTGATTTTAGTTTTTGAGACAGGATTTTAGCTGTACAGTTTAGGGTGACTTTGAATTCCTGATCCTCCTGACTCTGCTTCCCAAAGTGCTGGGATTATAGGTATGTACAACAATTCCTAGCTTTCCTCAAGATTTTGAAAGGACAGATATTCAAACCACAGCAGCCCATCTGATACAGTAACTAGCCATGGGAGGTTGCCAAGAGCTTGAAACACGGCTTGTTCAAACTCAAGGAAAATGTGTTCAGGAAATGTGTTCGGCCTCAATGTAAAGGTTCATGTAGATGTGCCTAGGAATTTGGAGACTTAGTACAGGAAACAAACCAACACACAATAGTAAAACCTTTCTGCTTTTCTTTTATAGATAGGGTTTTATATATCCCAGACTGGCCTCCAGCTTGCTACATAGTTGAGGATGACCTTGAACTCCCAACCCTCCCACCTGTGTCTACCTTCTGGGTGTTTCATATTACAGTGTGTTCCACTAAGCTGGATGTACATTGTACTAAGGATGAAATCTAGGTCCTCCTGAATGCTAGACCTCATTAAATTTTTTTTAATGATTTAATGTTGAATCAATATGTTGTGTTAATGAAATACCTTCAAATTTAACTCCACTTGCTTTTATTTCTTTCTGTAAAGTTGAATGTAACACACACGGCTTTCATCTTATTTCATTTACATAGAACCATGTAGAGGTGAGTAAACTCCGCGCTCCTGTCTGGAGAGAGTTTCTTCCTTCCCTGGATTAGTTACTTTTTTGTTGTTGATGTGATAAAATGCCAGGACCAAGTGTCTTACAGACAGAAAAGCTTATTTCGGCTTCTGGTGCCAGAGGGATAAGAATTCATCCCGGCGGGGAAGTATGGTAGCCAGCTGGAGACTTAGGAACAGGAAGCTGAGAGATGGTGTTTTCAACCACAGACAGCCACATAGCAGAGAGCAAACCTGAAGGGGTCGGAAGCTCTGAACTCTCAAAGCTTACCTGCTGTGAAATACTTCTTCCAATAAGGCTGTTGGTGCCCACAATCTCCCCAACAGTGTCACCAAGTGAAGACAGGTGGGTCATAGGGGATAGTTCTCATTCTCCCTAATCTCCCCCATGCAGAGTTTCTCTGTATATCCCTCCTTGACTGTCCTGAAACTCACTTTGTAGACCAGGCTAGCCTCAAACTCATGGAGACCCGCCTGCTTCTGCCTCCCAAGCGCTGGGATTAAAGGCTTGTGCCACCACTGCCCGGCTGAAAGTTTCTTTTTAACCTTTTTAACAGGGTCTCACTGTCCATCTCTGACTGTCCTGGAACCTTCTATGTAGACCAGGCTGGCCTTCATCTCACAGAGATCCACCTGCCTCTGCCTCCCAAGGGTGGGATGAAAAGCATGTACCACTATACCCAGTTCAAGACATTTTAACTTTTTTATTAAAGGGGCTAGGAGTGCTCCAGTTGCCATCCCTGCCATGTTACAATATCAAAGCAACTATTTCCACTATGACACCCAACAGAAATCAGGCAATCTTCCCTGGGAAACAGTTGTTTGCTATTTCATAAATAATTACGTGCATTTTTAAGTTTTTCAGAAATATTTTATTAGATCTATATTATTTTTATGAATGTTTTGCCTGCATGAATGTAGCACATTCATGCTTGGTGCCCTCGGTGGTCAGAAGAGGGCAACAGAGCCTCAGAACTGCAATTACAGGCGATTGCAAGCTGCTATGTAGGGGCTGGGGATCAAACCTGGGTCCTCTGCAAGAGTGATAAGTGCCCTTACCCTCTGACCCATCTCTCCAGCCCCTCAACATGCATTTTTTAATTTTTTAGTATACTTATTTGAGGAGAGGGACTTGTATATGCCACAGCATTTGTTAGAATCCCTTCTCACTTTGTATCATGTTGGTCTTGGGAATGACTCATGTCACCAGACAAGAGGCACCTTAACTCTCTGGGTCAACCCACTGATCCCACATTTATCTAAACTTTAAAAAGAGTCTGATCTGGTCATATTTCCCTCTTCCCTGAGATAGGCATCACCCTGCCTGCACACCTTTACATCTTTATGGGGGTCTCATACGTGGCTCTCTTTAGGCTTCATCCTCAGGCCATCATTCTGCATTGGCTATTCTTGAAACTTACTTTAGGGGGTGGGGTGGCAGGAAGCATTTGTCTGTATGTCTCTGGGACAGCAGAAAAGCTTGCCAAAGCCCTGATCCGGAGCCAGGCATGGTGGCAGCCACCTGTAAGCCCAGCACTTAGAAGCTAAGAGATGAGAAGAGAGATCAAGGCCAGCTGGGCAACATAGAGCATGCCAGACCAGTGTAGACTACACTGATTCCAAAATAGCCCGGTGTGGTGGCCCACACCTTTAATCCCAGTACTCAGGAGGCACAGACAGGCAGCTCTCTGTGAGTTCAAAGCCAGCCTGGTCTACATAGCAAATTCCAGGTCAGCCAGAGCCATACAGGGAGATACTGTTTCAAAATGTATGAAGTACATTCTGATCCACAAAATGAGGAGATCAGACACTCCGTAACAGATTCATATTATGTATAATATAGTAGTTTGTGATCATTAATAACAGGTTGGGATTTGAAGTCATTAAACTTTAAATGGGCAGATAAGTGAAAGAGGCTTGAATCCCAGTTACTTGGGCAACTGAGGGAGCGGGTATTGCGAATTCAAGGTCAGCCTTGGCAACTTGGTGAGACCCTGTCTGGAAATTAAAAGCAAAAGCCCCGCTGGGGATGCATCTCGGTGGTGGAGCACACTTGAGAAGCCTGGGTTCAAATCCCAACCTCACAGAAGGAAAAACAAATAGACTCTAAAATCTGAGTAATGCCATTTACAAACCATACACATAAAATGGCTGAGATGGTAAATGTTACATCCTTTGTATAGTTTAACACATACACAAATCAGAAGACTCCATGGGATTGTGGGACTACCGTTGTGCAATGGCTGCACTTTTGCAAGCCTGAGGCCTGGGCACCTGGGTCATATAATTAATAGGCCTCGTCAGCCAGTCACCTTCCTCTCTCCACCTCGTGTACAACTCCATCCACAGGCCAGTCTGTCTGCAGCTCCCCACAAGGCCCAAGTACCCCAAGATCCCTCCTTTGCAGGGTGCTACCTTGCTTCCTCCAGCATTATAACCCAGGAAGGGTTAGCAGGGCAGAATCAGGCTGGAGCCAGGGAGGACCACAGGGCCTCCGCCCCCAACCCCTCTCTAATTACGATGGCTGATGTGCTGGTGATTAGCTGGTGCTGCCACCAGCAATAAACAGTCATTTATCAAACCCTGAATGAAACTCTTTCTTCAGCAGAAGTCCATGACCCTGGTCCTGTGCCACAGCAAGCAGGAATCACTCAAGTCACCTCTGTCAGCAGGGAGGCTGGGGTTCCTGGTCTGCTGAGACTCGCTGACAGCAGAAAGCAAGACCTGCACCACCATGCGGACAGGCCTGTCACTGGCATGCGTGTGTGTGTGTGTGTGCACGTGCACATGCATGCACGCGTGCACATCTATGTTAAAGAAGCTGAGAATGCAGATAAACTGAGGCCCTGGTGTGGCCCCACACATAACACCCAGCAGAGTACCAAGCCACTTGGAGGGGGGTGGGGCACATCAAATGTCTCTGTCCTCCTATTCTCTGTTTTTTTGTGTGTGTGTGAGACAAGGTCTCACCATATAGCCATGGTTAACCTGAAACTCACTGACTCAACCAGGCTGTCCTCAAACCCACAGAGATCCACTTGCCTTGGCATCTGCCTTCTTGGTACTGGAATTAAGGCCTGTGCTACCATGCCAGGCCTCTGTGTTTTTCTATAGCTGTGGATAAGCGGTTACCATAGTGGTATTCTCTTGGGGCAAGAAAGATGGCTGAGTGGTTAAATGAACCCACCGTTCTTCCAGAGGACCTAGTTGGTTGCCAACATGCGCTGGGTGGCTTACAGCTCTCTGAACCTCCAGTTCCAGGGGACCCAGCATCCTCTTCTGACTTCCATGGGTACTGTATATATGTGGTATGCATGCATACATTTAGGTAAAATATTTATACATATAAAATTAAAACAAATGTTTTAGAAAATAATTTATTCTCTTGTAGTTTTTAGACGTTTGAAGTCCCAAGGCAAGGCATGGGCAGGGCTGCATCCTTCTGGCTTTTGACTCTTCCCAATGTTCCTTGGTTTTTAGCTACATCATTCCACCTCTACCTAACTTCCTGTGATGTCTCTCTCTTAGTTCATCTCTTAGGGCCTACACTAACTCAGATAACTTCCTGTCAGAAGCTATCTATATGAATCTATGTGACACCTAGAGGCTTGCTTTCCAGGTTGGCTCACATTTGGGGTTCTGATAGGCATATCTAGTCAAGAGGATATAAGTCACTCCACTATGTGCTATAACTGGTTGTTGGAGGGTACCGGCTCACACTGTGAACCCTGAATTAGCATTTGTATTAGTTAAATAAACTTTGCATCAGGAGGCTGAGTTAGCAAGAAACCAGTTGACAGAAAGTAATCATAGAGCATCAAGGGGCATCTGGAAAAGACAGAGGGACACACTAGAAGTAGAAAGGGAGGGATTTGGAGTGGTACAGCTTTTTTGTTTTAGTGGAGCAGAAGGATGTGCTGTTTGGGAGCCGCCAGCAAGGAGAGAAGGTTAGCTAATTGCTACTCAACCTCTCTGAGCTAGCAGGTTTTCACCCCAGCCTTGAATCTCGAGTCTTATTTATAAATAGAATGATAGAGATTTAGCTAAAGCTATCTTCAGTGGCAGCAGCTGAGCCAGTGCCTGTGGAACAGAATTCCCACCAGGCTGTGACCTGAATGGCTGGGCTGCTGCCAGAGAAGCAGGCCCATAATTGCAGGGTCTCAATTACTGCCTGAAATAGCAGCAGATTAAGGCACAGTCACTGTGCCCAAAGATAAAACACTTGGTGCTCCAACACGTGGCACCAACACATGGACAGAGAAGTCACGCCAGCTGGCTCTGCAGCAGTTGCTGGGACTCTAGAAAGCAGGTTCTTGGTTGGAAATCGTGAGTGGGGCTTGGATTTACAAACAACACCAGAGACAAACTGAGAAGTCAGCAGATTTGGTGAGACACCTAAGAAGTCCTTTAGGAGAGTGTTAAATAACATTAAAAAGAAAAATCTTTCCCACATTAAGAATGGGGAGCATCACTGTGTGATGGTGCCTTTAATGCCAGCACTCGGGAGACAGAGGAAGGCAGATCTCTGTGAGTTCAAGGCCAGCCTGGTCTACAAGAGCTAGTTCACAGAGAAACCTGACCTCGAAAAATGAAAACATGAAAACAAAACAAAACAAAAAAAACAAACAAAAAAAGAATGGGGAACATCATGATACAGGGTGCTAGAACTCTCTATAGTGCTACTATGAATGGTTTGAAAATGAAAAATTTTAAATGAAGGGATAATGTCTTAGTTGAAATTGGCATAATATCAAATTTGATATTTTGATAGTTAATATTCTATCCTTAAAAAGCAGTTTGATAACTGTGCCATATATAATAATTTAACTGGTAAGATGAAAGACTTAGTGTTGATAAGATACAGCTTTAGAAAGACTCATTACTGATAAAATGCAAAAGTTAGAAAGACTCACCAATGAAAATAAGAAAAATTTGATTGATAATTATAAAAGCCTTAGAAAGTTTATTAGTAAAAATAAACATCTGATTAATAAGATATAAGTCTTAGACACACTTACTATTGAAAGGATACAAGCATTAGAAAGACCTATGAATGAAAATAAGAAAAATACTCAGATACAAACAGAGGAATTTAGAGCAGAACCTACCATACCATTGAAACTGACAAGAAGCCATCTAAAGTTATTAGAACATTGACCTTAATTTATTCAGTTACCATTTAAGAATGACCACCAGATGACAGGCACCCCCAAGGCTATACGGAAGTTAATTGGAATCCTTTAGACATGTTAGATTTGAAGAGATTTAAGGAAATGGTCATTTCATATGGTGTGCATTCACCCTTTGTGAAGCAGATCTTAAATTCATGGGAAACTAGGAACAGAATTATTTCACAAGACTGGAGAGACTTAGCTACAGTAATATTGGAATCTGGTCCTCAGTTACAATGGAAAAGATGCAGGAGAGAGGATGCTGGGTCACAGAGCAAACAAGTGGGTGAGAGGTATGGAGATTTCCCAAAATCAGCTTTTCAATGAGGCCCAGTAAGCTGATTCATAAAGACAGTCTATATTTGATGATCACATCTTGGTTCTATACCATACAGCAGCTTTGAGTGCTTGAGACAGGCTTGAAAAATCAGAAAAGATGACTGAAGACCAGAAGATGCCTTCACTGATTTTTTTGGAATAATTTATTACACTTTATTTTATACACTTTACTTTATATGCATTGGTGTGAAGGTATCAGATCCCTTGGAACTGGAGTTACAGACAGTCGTGAGCTGCCATGTGGGTGCTGGGAATTGAACTCAGGACCTCCTGAAGAGCAGCCAGTGCTCTTAACCTCTGAACCATCTCTCCAGCCTGCCTTCACTGATTTTCAAGAAAGATTGGTTTCAGCTATAAATAGAATGATACCAGATCTAGAAGTTAGACAAATATTAACTAAATCTTTGGCTTTTGAAAATATTAATTTAGAATTCAAAAGGTAATTAGTCCTTTAAAGGCAAGATCAGCACCTATAAATAAATGGATCTGAATTAGACCCGATATTGGATCTCACACTTACGATGATATTTAGATAGGAAAAGTGGTTTCTAAAATTTTTAAGAAAAATCAAAGGTCAAATGTTTTAATTATGGTAAACAAGGTCATCTGAAATGGATTTTAGGCAAGGTGTTCCTATAAACAATATTTTTTTCTAGAGAAAAATCCAAAGAGAAGGCCCCAGCCTTCTGGAATATGCAGAAGGTGTGGCAAAGGCTGACATGGACTAAGGAATGCAGAACAACAAGGGACAGGGGGCAAGGTAACCCTTTGCCATTGGGAAATGCCCTGGGGGGCTCTCAAAGGCTTTTGCTTCAGATTTGGTTCAATCATTCCCTATTAGCATTGGGCAAACTGCTCCACAGAGCAATTAAAAGCCTGTTGTTAAAAAACATACTGGTCTGGATGACAGAGTAGCTTCAGTAGATAAAACAAAATTCTCAGGGGAGACCATAAGACAAGAATTTTGACAAACTTCTATAAATGATCAAAGACCAAAGCTAAAAATATAAATAAATGGCATTGAAATTGAGAGGTTGGTAGACCCAGGTACAGATTTACCTCTTCAGGAGGTAAATCTTCTAGGGATTGGAATTTTATCTAGGGTAAAATAAAGCGCAAGCTGGGTTGAGCACATGGGGCCAGAAGGACAGACAGGAAAATTAAAACCATATGTGGCTAATGTAGCAATAAATTTATAGGGACATGATTTGTTGCAGCAATGGAAAACACAGATTAACATCCCTCCAATCTCAGAAATAAGCCATAAATTAATGTATGCTTCTGAGAAAAATATTCAAAGGTGTTATCAAAACAAGTCATAGACGGTTCAAGGGGTATATAAGCAGAGCATAACAGTGGCTGATTTTTCAAAGGTACCAACAGTCCCACCTTTAAAATGGTTACCTGCCAAACTTGTGTGGGTGGAACAATGGCCTTTGACATTAGAAAAATTACAAGCATTAGAAAAACTGGTACAGGAGCAGTTAAATGCTCAACACATTGATGAATCATCCAGTCCTTGGAATTCTCCTATATTTGTTATTTAAAAAAATATATGAAAAATGGAAAATATTAACAGGTTTAAGAGCTATAAATAAGGTGATTCAGCCAATGGGCTTTTTACAGCCTGGAATTCCCTTGCCTTCTCTATTACCTAAGGGATGGTTGATTGATTTAAAAGACTGCTTTTTTACTATACCACCACAAGAAAAGGATAAAGAAAAATTTTCCTTCACAGTGCCTACTTATAATAATTCCCAGCCTGTTAAAAGTTTCCATTGGAAAATTCTTCCACAAGGAATATTAAACAGCCCTATTGTGTCAATATTTTATACAACAGCCATTAGAACTAAACTATAAATGGTTTCCTCAATCTATAATTTACCATTATATGGATGATATCTTATTGGCTGATTTAGACACAGATATTTTAGAAAAAAAATGTTTGATGAAGTAAAGAGAAGTTTGCCTTATGGGGAACTGCAATTTGCTCCTGAAAAAAAAAAACACAAAGCGGAGATTCTATGAATTATTTAGGATATAAGATAGGTTTACAGAAAACACAAATCAGGAGACGTCAATTATGAACTCTTGATGATTTTCAAAAATCACTGGGAAATATTAACTGGCTACAGCCCACAACTGGATTAACAACTTAAGAACTAAGTAATTCATTTCAAACCTGATGAGGTAATAAGGAATTAATAAACCAAGAAAACTATCATCTGAGGCTGAGAGAGAATTGGCTCTGGTAGAAAAGAAATTAGAGGATGCACATGTAGATTGCTTAGTCCAGAGCTTAATTGCATTCTGGTTATTTTTTTTTGCACATTCTCCCTCAGGGATTCATATGCAGAGAAAGATAACATCTTAGAATGGGTATTTTTGCCACACAGAATGAAAAAAATTAAAGACCTTTATAGAAAAGATTTCTGAATTGATTCTGAAAGGAAAATTGAGACTTCGTCACAGAAATTGTTCTACCTTTTATTAATGCTGAAATTGCCTCATTATGGGAAGAAAATTAATATTAGCAGGCAAAGAGCTTGCAGTATTTTTTGGAAAGATTACAAACAAATACCCCCAAAGCAAGAGTTTATTGAAATAATTAATTGGCTTCTCCTTCATATAATAAGGGAACACCAACTTCTGAAGCCCCTACATTCTGTACTGATGCAAATAAATCAGTAAAGGCAGGTTATAAGTCAGGAAAAATAAGTAAAGTGACTCAAAGCCCTTATGATTCAGTTCAGAAATCAGAATCATATACTATTCTCATGGTATTATTAAATTTTCCAGAACCTCTTAATATAGTTATTGACCCTCAATATGCAGAAAGAGTTGTTTTGCATATTGAAACTACTGAACTTATTCCAGATGATTCAGAATTGAATTTGTTATTTATTCAACTACAACAAGTAATCAAGACTAGAAATCATTCTTTGTATATACACATATCAGATCCCATACAGGTCTACCAGGCCCTATAGCACAATGTAATGATGACATTGATGAGCTATTGGTAGGAAATTTATTAGGAACCTCAGAATTTCATAAGGAACAAGATATTAACAGCAAAGGTTTGAAAGATTTTTTCTTTTTTTTTTTTTT
>LOEQ01001588.1:294947-309061 GCA_001685075.1 Bramus lutescens
GGAAGGAAGGAAGGAAGGAAGGAAGGAAGGAAGGAAGGAAGAGAGAGAGAGAAAATAATAAATAGTAAATATATAAATAAAAAGAAATCTTGGATTTTAGTGGTTGTGAAAGAACCATCACTGTTCCTAGCCTTGTAAGCAAGCAGGAACTTAATGGCCCACTAAAGATGGCTACAGATTGCTGTGTATTTGCTGTGTGATTTGAGGGAAAAACAGGGTACTAGGTTCCACCTGCCACCATTCCCCACCTTGTTTGATGAGACCTGGTCTTCTGTAGACCAGGCTAGGCAGCCAAGGATGGCCTTGAAATTCTCATCTCCCAGTGCTGGGTGGGCCGCCATGGCTTGTGCAGTACTGGGGTTGAACTCGGGACCTCCTGCATGCTAGGCAAGTGCTCTACCATTGAGCTACACCCCCTCCACCCACTTTTAAGACAGCATCTTGGTGAATAGTCCTGGCTGGACTGGCACCGGCCACCACACCCAGCTTCAATGTCCCCAACCTTCTTTCTGTGTGCTGTCCCGCTGCTAACAACGTTTCCCTTTGAAAAGCTGAGGTCACCTTTCAAGTCCCATTCTGTCTTTTTTCACTGAGAATGTCATACAAGTCCACAATATGCTTTGATCAAAACTGCCTCCTACTCCTTCCAGCTCCTCCCATACTCCCCATGCCTCCTTCCCAACTTCCTGTTTGCTTCTTAGCCCACGGAGTCCACTTGGTGCTGCCAGTATCGCCCGCCATCATAGTCTCTTTTAAGTTGAGGGGCCCCTGGGAAGAAAACTGAGGACATGGCCGGACTCTGGCAGTATCCGTGAATGAGAATGTCTGATTTCTTGTCCTCTGCAGAGAAGCAACTGGACGCTCGGGAGACGGCTGGATCCTTTGCAAGAAAGAGAACTGCGGAGGAGAGCTGCTCTCCAGTGGCCCCTCATTTACTCACTTCCTGTGTGTGCTTGTCGTGGAGGAAGGGGCGCCACACATGTGCAGAAGAGCAGAGACCAGTGGGAGTCCTTTCTCTCTTTCCTCCATCCGGGGCCTATGGACCAAACTCAGGTCCCCAGGCTTTGAGACAAAAATCTTTACCTGCTGAGCCATCTAGCCAGCCCTTTCTCCGCTTTCTTTAAATTGTCTCTTTGGCTATCTATTTACGTCTATGTGTGGATCTGTCAGTGTGTGCGCGGGAGCATGCAGGAGCACGCACATGCCTGCAGACGCCAGAAGAAAGCATGGATGTGCTGCAGATGGAGTTGCAGGCAGGTGGTTGTGAGCTGCCGGACCCCGGTGCTGGACTTGGTCTCTTGCAGAAGCAGGAAGTGCTCTAATCAGGAAGCCATTTCTCCAGCTTCCTCTAATCTTTTAATAACAGCACTCTGGGATTTCCTTTGGGACCCACTCTTCCTAGTACCAAGATATAGTTTGGGTGTGGTGCATTCCTTCACCCAAGAATGCGCAAAGATAAGCAATCTGATCCAGGAAATCAGGGTCCAGCATCTCCCTGGATAGCAGCCAGTGAGCATCTTCTCTGGGACGTAATGCCAGAGAGAAGGAAGTTAGGCCTCCTCTTGCCTTCAGTTCAATCTTCCTCTAAGTCAGCATTTCCCAACCTGTAGATCCTGACCCCTTCGGGGGTTGAATGACCCCTTCTCGGGGGTCACCTAAGACTATTGTAAAACACAGGTATTTACATTACGATTCATAGCAGTGGCAAAATTACAGTTATGAAGTCGCAATGAAAATAATTTTATGGTCGGAGGTCAGCACAACATGAGGAATGTTAGAGTCAAAGCATTAGGAAGTTTAAGAACCCACCACTGCTCTAAGTAGACTATAGGGCAGGGTTACAGGAGGTTGGAGCTAAGTCCTGGCTCAATTTTAATGTGAGTTGGAGGCCAGCCTGATCTACAAAGCTAATTCCAGGATAGCCAGGACTGTTACACAGAGATCCTGTCTTAAAAAAAAAAAAAATCTCAGAACTTAGAATCGGATGTGACCTCTATAAATGGAACTGTGTGTTCGCATGCAGCCACCCTTTATTCACATGCAGCCACATGTATGTGATTTCGAGACAGGGTTTCTCTGTGTAGCCCTGGCTCTCCTGGGACTGGCTCTGTAAATCAGGTTAGCCTCAAACTTAAGAGATCTATCTACCTGTGCCTTCGAGCACTGGGCTTACAGGTGTGCACCTCTACTGCCTGGCCCATTGCTTTATTTTTAAGATTTATTATTATTTTTTAATCATGTGTCTGCATGTGTGTAGGGAGGTGCACATGAGTTCAAGTGCCTCTGGAGGCCAAAACTGGGCGTTGGATTCCCTGGAGCTGTAGTTATGGGTGGCTGCAAGCTTCCCAGGATGGGAGGAACCGAACTCAGGTCCTCTGCAAGAGTTCTTCCAACTAAGCCATTTCTCCCTGGCTTTGCTTTTTTTATCTTTCGCTGTTTAATGACGTTTCCCAGGATGCCTTGTTCCTTTCATGAATGGCTAATACTTACACGCTTATTTAATTTTGATACTATATTTTTAATAACCTTCCTCATCTGGCAACATCAAAACATGGTGTCCTGTGATGGCACGAATGTCAATGTTATTGGTCAATGAATTAGGGAAATCTGTAAACCACTACCCACACAAAATTAAGTCTTTCTTTGATTCTTTTTGAAATCAGCAATCACATCAGAGAAGCAGTGTCCTCTGCCTCTGACCAAGTTTTCAGGGCATCCCAGGGCTGGGACTGTGCAGTGTCCCCCACAGTGAGGGTCTGCGTGAGCCCTTCCTCCCCAGCTTCATAGATCGGAACCCTGACTTTGACAGTCTCAGCCCATGCCTGGTCTGTATCCTTTTACCGACAGCCCAGGAGTGCTGATTAATTTCCTGAACCTGGGAGAAATAATAGGGCCAGCTCATCTTGGCTGCTTTTCCGGCCTTTGTCTCCAACTTGCAACCGCTCGCTCTCCTTAGCGAACGCTGCCCCCGTGTGGTCAAAAGCTGCATTACTCGCACCAGGAATGGAAGGCGGAGCTTCTCTGCTATGCCAAGTCGGGAAGTTGCCCTTACCTGCTTTAATACAACCAAAAGCTACAACTAACTGACCTTCCAGAATTCTCCAGAGAGAGAAGCGAGCAAACTAATTGGATGCAGCCTTCCCTTCGGTGTATCTTAACTTCATTGCTGAAATCATATTTTGACCCAAGGTGTCAGTTTACTAATGCATAAAATGTAACAGCGGGTCCCACACGCTCTCTAGTGATGAAATTGACATATGAAAATTAAAAGCCAGCAGGATGGCTCAGTAAAAAGCTTGCCTCACACGCCTGACAACCTGAGTTGGACCCCAGAAGCAACTTAAAAGTGGAAGGAGAAAACCAGCTCCACAAAGTTGCCCTCTGACCTCCAGTGTGCCACACGCACCCACACACCACATGGTATTCCCGTATACAACAGTAAACAAAGAAACACATGGTAAACACACAAGAGCACCCGAGGCTGCTGAGTACACACACGGGTTCAGAAAACACTTGCTATAATTCGTTTTTTGTTTTGTTTTTTTAAGTTTGCTTTTATTATTTTTACTTATATATAGGTGTCTGCATGAGCCCAAGTACTAAAGGGAGGCCAGAGGCATCAGATTCCCTGGAGCTGGACCCAAACGCTGGTCAAATTCAGTTTTTGTAGATGGCTTAAGAACCACCTTGAGCTGAGTCACTGGTGGTGGTGCTCGCCTTTAATCCTAGCATTTGGGAGGCAGAGGCAGGGGGATCTCTGTGAGTTCAAGGCCACCATGGTCGACAAAGTTCGTGGACAGCAAGGGCTACACAGAGAAAGCATGTCTCAAANAAAAAAGGCCCAGCTTGTTGGTGGCTAAGAGCATTGATGTGCTTGTGGGAGAGAACTGCCTCCCACGGGCTCTCCTCTGGCTTCTTACACACACTGACACCACCACCCCCCAACAAATTTTGTGATGTAATTTGTGTTTTTAAAATAACTGCCTTAACAGAAAATATTTTAAGTTTTTCTAACTCGTACGTGTATGTGTGTTTTGTCTGTGTATTTGTCTGTGCACCCCTGCCTGCCTAGTATCTACAAAGGCCAGACGAGGCCATTGGAGCCCCCGGGATTGAAGGCACAGGTGGTTGTGAGCTGCCCTGTGGGTGCTAGGAATCGAACCCAAGTCCTCTCTCTGCAAGGACTCCCAACAAGGACTCTTAAGCCCTGGGCCATCCAGCTCACTCTTGTTTCTGAGACAGGGTCTCAACTCTGTAACCCAGACTGACTTTGAATTCAGGTCTCAGCTTCTAGACCGTCAGACCTGGGTGTGGTTAGCTGTAGACATTTCCTCCTGGAAGGATGGAGCAGGGAGGATCATGTCACCCTCAGCTGTGTATCCAAGCCACCCTGCCCAACCAGGGGAATGCAATTCATTCTACTCTATGTATGGGAAGGGGCAGATGGGGGGGCTGGGAAAGGCTGGAGTATAGAGGTGTGGAAGGATTGGGGATGGGACTCCTCTATGGTCCCTGGGGGAGCCATCATCCCTACTGTGTAAAGACCTTTCATTCACACTCCTGCTGGTGACTGCTCACCCCCAGAGTGAACTTTGGTGTTATGGCACTTTGGTTTGTCATGGAGACCTTAGGAGTGGAGAGGAAGGAATTTTCCCAGAGGGAATGAATTTTAGCAGCATGGCGCATGCCTAGAATCCCAGCACCCAGGAGGGGAAGCAGCTGTAATGCCTATGCAGCGGGCTTGAGCCCTAAAACACGCTGTTTTGTTGGGCTGAGCAGAACTCAGCTTGATGGCGGTCTACCTCAGGGGCATAACCATATACTGTACACCTCCACTCCCGGTGTACATGGTTCTGAGAATGGAACCAGGGCTTTCCTGCCAGCCAAGAACTCTACCAATGAAGTTACAGCTTTGCGTTGTGGTTTAGTTTGTTTTTTGTTGTTGTTGTTGTTTTTCGTGAGAATGGGGATTGGTTTTATGAAACTGCAGGGGGAGGGGAAGTCATGTAGCTCAGGCTGGCTTCAAAGATGCTCTGGCAGTCAACTCTGACCTTGAACTCCTGGTCCTGCCTCCTTCCACCACAACCCCAAGTGCTGGGGCTCCAGGCCTTTGGGGTGGAGAGAATTTGAAAAGCAAGAGCTCTAGCACCAAGACATGGCATGAATGGAAGCTTGGCAAAAGCCACTGTTACAAACGAACGCACGGACGCACCCAGTCATCCCATCAGGAGGAAGGGCCCCGAAGGAAGGTGAGCCCAGACCCTTGTTTTCCATTATCGAAACTGTTGTGATTTAACCATTTGCATGTCTGATTTGGTCTTCTTATGAGAGTAATTTCGTCAGGATGGCAGGGGCTGTGAAAAACACTCGCTACTCAAGGGCAGGATCAGCTGCCAGAGCAACTGTGTATCTTCAAGAAAACCCAAAGCTCCAGCAAAACTCCGGCCACCTTGAGGTCTGAGCTCCTCCACCAAGGGGCACCCATACTGCCATGTACCTGCTGCTAGCGCCACCATGTGGCAAAGATGTACTTGGGCTGAAAGATTTTTTTGCCTGTTCCTAAGGTTATGAGATTCATATTACCAAGAATTTCAGACATATAAGAAAACTAACACATCCCGACATCACAGTTGTAAGATTCGCGCATTTCAAATTCAAACAGTATAAGATCTCAACTGATGCCACGTGGTGGTGGTGGCGGCGCACGCCTTTTATCCTAGCGCTCAGGAGAAAGAGGCAGGTGGAGCTCTGAGTTCAAGGCCAGCCTGTTAAACAAGAGCGAGATCCAGAACAGCCAGGGCACTTGCTCTCTTCGGGCCTCTTCCAGGACCTGGCACACAGGTGCACAGTTATACATATGAACAAAACACACATGCACATATATCTTTTCTATTAGATTTATTCTTTATGTGCTCGGGAGTTTTGCCTCCACATACACGCATACCCTGCCCTCAGAAGTCAGAAAGGAGGAGTCAGATCCCCTGGAACCGGAGTTACAGATAATTGTGAGCCACCATGTGGGTGCTGGGACTGACCCTCAGGAAGAGCAACAAAGTGCTCTTAACCACTGAGCCATCTCTGTGACTCCAGAATAAATAAATCTTTTAAAAAGAAAAGGTTTAGTGCATGAAAGCTTGTTAATTCCAGATATGACTTGTGTGGTCAGTGATGGTGCCATGAAGCCAGGGGTAATGCAAGGTCATGTCTTAAGATTTATTACTTACACACGTGTGTGTGAGCCTGCTGAAGCTTATGTGATCCACTCGAGTCCAGGGGCCCTCGGAGGTGAAAGGGCATCAATTGTGAGCAGCTGTGAGCTGTTGGGAACAGAACCCTGGAATCATCTTTTAAAGATGGTGACAGGTACAAGTGACACAGGGATCCCGGATGGAGGAGAAAGAGACAGGCTCAACTTTCACACTCTCACATCAGGACCAGTCTCATCCTGGAATGCCCTCACTTTCCTCTTCAGGGTGACATACTGGGGTTGGTGGTGATGGGCGACTGGTTTGTTTTTGAGACAGACCAGGCTTAAACTGCCAATTCCCCTGCCTCCACCTCCCACATACTGGGATTACAGAGCTGAGCCACCACCCCCACCCCCAGAACACCTTACTTTAATCTGGAACCCACATCCACTTTGAGCAGCAAAAGGCAGAGGCATCCTAACTCAGACCCCAAGTAGAGAAGACAGCAGTAGCAATACCATCCGCAACTTCTAATCCTCCCGGCTCTGCTTCCAACACGCATCCAAAGCAGAGAGAGCCCTGAGTGGTGTCCTGAGAGTGTGCTGGTGGCACAGGCACCAGGTGTCAGGACACCATCAGAGGGATGGCAAAGCCTTCCTCGGGTCTGAGGGAAATGCTGACGTTATGTTGGAAATGTCCACTGCAGTCCCTCCCCCTCCCGGGATGTTTATGGGGTACCATCCCCCTACAGCCTTACCAAGATGAGCTATACCTGTCTCCTTGAAGCAGCTGCACAGCATAAGCCCCGCCTCCTTCTCCAGCTGTTTGCACTAAGCGTCCCCCTGGTGGTGGTGTGGTTTCTCTAGCCCAGCCCAGCCAACCCAATCGCAACTTTTCTGTGTCCATTTGGCGTCTCTCTTCACTGCCTCACTGGCTGAGTCGGATCCATTGCTGGGGCAGTGACAGATGCGGCAAACACAAGGAGATCATAGGCGTGCACCACCATACTAGTTTCTGCGGTGCTAGGGAGGGATACAAGCGGGATTCCCCCATACCAGAGGAGAACCCTGACAATCCTCAGCCTGATTTGTTCTTTTTAAGGTTAAATTGGGTCTCTGGTGTCCCTGGGAAAAATACCAAAAAGCACCTGCACCCTCTTACACCAATGCTGTGACCACACTGTGTAAGGACCTTTTTATTGCAATGCCATGACCACATTATGTAAGGAGTACCTCTCCGGATCATAAACGTTAAACTAATCCTCCAGCTGGCTCAAACATGTACATCTTTGAGAACTTGCCCCAGGTAGTAAAGTTGTAACAGTAAAGCTGGGAACAAGGAATGGTCTTCCCTGTTTGTACAGGAGTCACCTTGTGGTGACGCTTCACAGCTTTGAGGGAAATGGTCCTATCTCTCGGTCTTTGGGTCCTATGGGGGAGCCGCCCATGAGTTTACTCCAGCATTCAATTAGTATTTTTCAAGAAAGCGCCTCTCAGAAATCAAGAAAAATCTAACGTGCTGGCACACACCTGTAATCCCAGCCTTCAGGACATGGAGGCAGGACAGTTACGTCTAGTGTCCAGCTAAAAGAGCCACGTCTGGAGAGGGATTCCTATCCTCCCCAGCTCACTGTTCCATGGCTGTCCTCGTCCTCAGGAGGGATCCACACAGTCCCTTCAGGAAAGGATCTGGTCGCCACCCCACCCATCCACCCATGGTGCCTGACCCAACAGGTCTGGTGAAACCTGACAATCTGCATTTCTAATGACTTTGCTATTCTGGGGCTGCTTTAGATGAACAGCTTCAAAAGAAATATAAAGGGCTCCATAAGCGATCCCATGAGTAACAGTGGCATTGACCGTGTACAGTAAGCTGAAGTAGTAAGCCATGTTAGTGTCACCCAGAACCTGGGTGCTCAGATCAGTACGAAAAGTCAAAAACTCTAGAACGTGAATGAACAAGAGCAGTACAGTTCACTAAGGTATGTGATCCACACCCTTAAAAAAGAAAAACGTGTATTTTCATGTTCCCTAGAAGCCCAGGCACCAGGAGCTCAAACCCTCTCGCTGCCCACCAGTGAGGCCTAACCTCCATTTCTCAACCCTTTAGTTCATACGGAAGACTCTCTGGCCTGTGGCACCTGCAGGCACATACAGACTCGAAAACCAGCTCAGTGGTTATGAGCACTAACTTCCAGATGACCCGAGGTTCAGTTGCCAACAGCCCCCTGGGGAAGATCCCAGCTGTGCCTCTAAGGGCCCAGTGCCCTTGGCCCCCATGGGTAGTGTGTTCACATAAACATAATTACAAATGAAAAGGCAGAATGCACGGCTCGGCCATCATGAGCACTCGCACCCACAGGGGGTAGATGACAACCTCCTATAACTCCAGTGGATCTGAGGTCCTTTTCTGGCCCCGTGTCGACAGAGAGACACAAATACTTTTGTTTTTTAACTCTGTAATAATACAAAGAACCCAAGATGAAATCAGAAGATCTGGTCACAGTAAAAGACTGATGCCAAGCACTCTCAACAAACCCTGGGCCACCTGGAGACACTTCCACTGGCCAGACAGGAAACTCTGGGCTTTAGCATGGCCAGCCGCTTAACACACACTTTAACACCCTTGTTCCTGGGTAGTGGTGACCCAGAAGGCCAAGGGGCTGCTAGGTCTGGAGGCAGCAGCCAGGAATTTAGTCTTTCATTTAGTCTATATTTGAGTCACAATGCAAGTTTGGGAGTCCTGCTTTTGTTAGACAGGCTTTCCTTGAGTAACCCAAAGGAGACTGAATTCACAATCCGGCTTCAGCCTCCCCAGCGCTGGGATTATAGGCCTGAGTTCCCAACCCCACTCACATGGTCCCCTTTATAGTTTCAATAGACAATGAACGATGAAATCTTTTAAATACGCCACCATTACATTTTTCTTAATTGTACTTATTTTACATGACTGTGTGAATATATACATGTGTTTCAGGGACTGAACTTGGGTAATCTTTTGGAGGGCAAATGCTTTTCCCACTGAACAATCTTACTGGTCCTAACCAAGTATGTGTGTGTCGAAGCTAGAGACCAACTTGCAGGCCTTGGTTCTTCTCCTCCCGCCATATGGGTTCAAGCTTGGCAGAAAGTGCCTTTGTCCACTGACTCATCTCACCAGCCCCATGCAACTTTCATAAAAAGACCCTTTCCACACACAGCTTTGATGATGGCCACTGAGAACTCAAACGGAAAGGTGGGGTGACTATACGTCATTCTACTAGCCCTAATTCACCATTCGGCCTGGTATCCCCGCAGGCTAGAAACAGCACAAGGGATTCACTCTTACTCCAGAAAAACTAACCCCAAACCCACCTTAAGGTTTAACTGGTCAGACAAGAGCAATAAACCCCAAGCTGACAGAACCAAACCTTACCCAGGACAAGGCCAGTCTCTTCCCTAACTGGCATCACAGCATTACTTACTAATGTAACTCCAGGCTCCTTTGGCTCATTGTCAGAAGATATTTTTGAAAAGCCACAATAATATTCATGGACTGACAGAGGTTGGCAAGTGAGAAACAGCTGGTATTGCAGGAGCTGGAGGGCTGGCCAGCAGGACTCAGGTTCGACTCCTAGCACTCACATGGTATCTCACAACCATCCTTCACTCCAGTTCTGGAGTGTCACGTAAAGGGGGGGAGCACTCGGGAGGGAGGGNGGAAGGAAGGAAGGAAGGAAGGAAGGAAGGAAGGAAGGAAGGAAGGAAGGAAGGAAGGGCGGGCCAATGAGCCAGGTGGTGGTGGCACAGGCCTTTAACCCCACTCAGGAGGGGGAGGCAGGTGAATCTCTTGAGTTCAAAGTCAGCCTGGTCTACAAGAGCTAGTTCTAGGACAGGCTCCAAAGCTACAGAGAAACCCTGTCTCTAAAAGCCAAAAGAAAAAAAAAGTGGAGAGTTGGTCCAGGAGTTAAGAGCGTGGGCTGCTGCGGCAGGACAGGGTTCAGTACTCAGCACCTACGTGGTGGCTCCAATGACCGACCATTCCTAACTCCAGTTCCAGGGAATGCAGCACCCTCTTCTGAGGTCCATGGGCACATACAAAGTTGATTTTTTTTAAGTCAATAAAACAAAAGTTCATTTTTCAAGACAGAGTTTCCCAGTAGCTATGGAGCTTGTCCTGCAACTTATTCTACAGACCAGGCTGGCCTCGAACTCAAGAGATATGTCTGCCTCTGCCTCCCGAGTGCTAGGATTAAAGGAATGCACCACCACCACCACCACCCAGCAAAACAAGCAAAAGTTATATTTAAAACAGGAACCAGAGCCTGAGACCAGCAAGGTGGTCAGTGGGTAAGGACATCTGCATCTAAGCCTAATTACGAGTTCAGGGCTCACGGGGGAGGAAAAGACTAACTCTTAGAAGTTTACACACACACACACAGACACACACACACACACACACACAGAGCAAGAACCAAGAACACAATAAAAACCAGAACACCAGAACTGTAAAACACCAAATCTATATTTACATCAACATATAATAACATAACTTTAAGCTGAAATATATCATAAATAAAGCATGTCTATGGTCTGACAACTTAAGTATTAACAATTAAATCAAACCAGAATGAAATAAATACATTAACAAAAATCCAACGAATTGTACCTCTATCACATGTACTGTTGTCTCACAGGAAAGACACAGGAAGCCAGTAGTATCTCAAGAGTTAATACTGATGGCAAGAACACACTGTGAAGTACAAAGGGCTGTTCAAACACAAAAACCTGGAATTTTTATGCATTCAGAAAATGTAACTAGAAAAATCTGAAAGTCCCCAGAATTTCAGCCTTAAACACAGTGACGTGCTTTCTAATAGATTTGGTGATTTTTTTTTTTAATGCAGGCTTAATTTTGCCCCCGCCTCCCCAAGATTCACATTTACCATCTCTGCGAGATTCCTGCACACTCGCTGGATTTAGGCAAAGATTGAGTCAATCATCTTGCAAATGTGTTAATCCTCAAAAATAGGCTATCAAAGTGCAGAACCTAAAAAAAAAACAGTCTAGATTATGTACATATGGCTCAGCTTGTGGACGGGAACAGGGCCTAGTGTACATGTTCCTGATACAAAAAGCACTCTCTGCCAGAGCAGACACATCTCAGCCAGGGTATCCCCAGCACAGGACCCCCATGTTCCACTGTCAAAGTGGGGAGACGTCGGGTTCTTGGCACTCTTCGCCCTTCTGTGCTAAGAGGGGTAGGGCAAGAAAAACAAACAAGCAGTGCAAATTTACTTTTCAAACAGTTTAATAAAATATTTTGGGTTTGCTAAACCCAATTGTTGACTAAACTCTAGGCATCAAAGGAACTCGAGTCTAAAATGCTGAGTGAGCCTGCACACCAAGGAGATATCCCCCTGGGTTGTAAAAAAACACAGAAGACAAGGGTTACTATGGCAGCTTTTCTCGCCCTGCCTCCCAGAAGGCTCAGCCAGTAGCTCTCACCCAGACTCCAGGTGTTCCTTCCCACTTCACACCAGATACACCAAGACTCCAGACACAAACCAAAAATTTCCCCAAACCTCTCATTCCCTTTTAAATTGCTTCCCAGCATGCAATTCACACAAGGAAATTTGGCATATTTATTTAGACTTAACTCAAGACAACTCTCCAAGAAACTGAATCTTACAGCAGAAATGAAGAACCGAGGTAGCTCCCCATGGAGCTTGGCTCATCCACTCAACGTCAGCCACTCTACAGAGCGGTAGTTTCTCTGTAGGCACATTCGCTCAGAAGCACCACAGGCCACCCCCAGGCAGGATGCTGGGGTTCCAGAACCTGTACACACATGAAGACAGTATCTTCCTCGCTAAATAGCTGACAGCAGCTGACTAAAGGTGCAAGGTTCAGTCCTGCTAACCTCAGACACACAGCGCATCTCCAGAGTGTCAATACTTCCATCAGCAAGTTTGTTCAACAATAGATTGTGGAGGACTCAGCATCATACAGGGCAAGCAGATTTGCTTTAAAACACGTTTAAATGAAAAAGCAGAAAGAAGCAGAAACTGCTCAAATCATTGAGCTCCACGAGGAAAGAAACACACAGTACTTAAAGCAAGTTTACAACATAGGTATTTACAGTTACCTGAGGTGCGAGCTTTCCAACGGTTCCCACCCCACCCCCAAATGATTTAATTTCAGCAGCGCTCAAGTATGCAAAAACTTTTTTGGTCAATTCTGTAAAAAAATATTTAGGGACAAAAAAGATTTGCAGTCCCCATTTGTGTACAGCCTAAATGCTCCCACTAGTTTTTATTGCTATTTGGTACAAAAGTTAACAGAACTTTAGAGAATGTAGTGTTCCTTCTCTGCTCGAGAGTCTCTGCCCAGCACAGTCACGGCTTGTTCAGTAGCTCTCACAAGATAGATCAATGTGTGAATCCGTGGAAAGTATGTACTGCATCCAGCGAGACCTAAGGGGAAAGGGATTAAGAAAAAGCACATTGTTGAAGGATCGATCGTACAGAATGAGCTGGAGAAATGGCTCTATAGTTACCAGCACTGGCTCTTCGAAAGGAAGACCCACGTCAGGCAGCTCACAACTGCCTGTAAGTTCCAGCTCCAAAGGATCAAACACCCTCTTTTAGAAGTCAATCAAGAGCATTTGCACTCACAGGACATTCACTCACAGATACACATATAAGAATCGTACTTCAGGGCTGGAGATGGTTCAGCGGCTAAGAACACACTGACTGCTCTTCCAGAGAACCCGTGTTAAATTCCCAGTACCCACACCTGTCTGTAGCTCTAAGATCTGACACCCTCGCACAGACAACGTGCAGGCAAAGCACCGACGCAAATAAAAATAATGAAAAAAGAGTAATATTTTAAAGCACACATGAATCGACTAGGGGAACCTAAGTGCAAAGGATTCCTCTTACGCCCAACTTCACAACCTACACAGCTAGAGACACTAAATTATGTGTTCATGGACTACCTGGAGGGATGAGATAATTACACCAAGAACCAGAACCCAGCACTCATCTGGCAACCACAACTGCCACATCACACCCTCTGAAGGGTCACCCCGGGCCCTATTCCCGACGCTGGAGCATCTTCTCATCTCTGCATCCCGGCTGGCTCCATCTACGTGCACACAGGATGGTCTTATGGAACTCACCAGAGAAACAGCTGCCTCTGTCCAGAAGCCTAGCTATTTAACTGCAGTGCCAAATCAGGCTTAAGCCTAAGGAGGTATCTTGACATGGCAGCTGCCCAGGCTGTAACATCTGAACAGACAGCCATGCAGTGCTGCTGGCTGACAAGGCCTCCCTGAGCTCAGGAAGTTGCCACTCAGACAAGGCTGACTTGTTAAGCCCAAACACACCTCTGCTTGCTCCTGTCCCCAGTTCCTTTCCTAGAACAGATAAGGACTCTGAATACTTTGAATCAGTTCTGAACCAAGGAAGCAGGTGCAGCTTCAACTCTGTGTAGACCCAAGACAATGCTAGGCAGAGGTGGGACTCCGGGAAGCCTGTCTTCTCACACTGGCTCCGAGTATGTGCCTCCCAGCCTCAGGTCCAAGACCTGTCTATTTCCGGCAGACTATTGTAACCCTTGGTCACTGGGTAGAAGGAGGGCAGCCACGGACTGTGTGTGCAGCATCCCAATTCAGCCTTTTTTCCGAGCAGCAGAAGTTGGGGTGTGGCCCACGGAGCCCTAACCTAACTGTCTGGCTTACAGCACAACTGTAACCTAACTGTAAGGCTTACAGTACAATTCATCAGATACTCACTACATGGAAATATTCAACTACTTCATGGGCTATCGTGACTATTTAACTACAGCAAGACACCCTCGGTCCCTGAGTATTGTAAACTTTAAAATAGTTTTAAAAAACAGAACTGGGGCCACTTAGATGGCTCATCTGGTGCAGGCACTGGGT